>JABVXW010000464.1:0-37169 GCA_013365375.1 Litomosoides brasiliensis | reverse complement strand
TAATAATAATAATAATAATAATAATAATAATAATAATAATAATAATAATAATAATAATAATAATAATAATAATAATAATAATAATAATAATAATAATTAGTTAATAATAACAATAATTAATGATAACAATTAATAATAATAATTACAATAATAATAGTTATAGTTATAGTAATAGAAATGAAACGGAAATACTTTATTTGTAATAATTCATAACAAACTCATTACCTTCATTGGTTACAACAGGACAATCTTCCTTTTTCTGCGGTAAAAAATCGAAATCTTTGATTTGTTCTGTAAGGGGGAAAATTAATTTATCGTCAAATCATATATATATATATATATATATATATATATATATATATATATATATGCAAAATTAGCATAATTTTTTAAAAATAATTTTAGCAAATTATGATTTTAAATATAATTTCGTATCTCTTCGTTTTCTGAGTAATAGGTTAGTTACAGTTATTCACCGATTCTATTATTCTGTTCAATTAGTTTTGTTTTTCATTTTTATACATCCAATAATAAATGGAAATATTAGATGTTTTTTAAATTATGCGAAAACTTTCCAGCTTATATGCTAATCTATCATTTTATTTTAATAACTTTATTTTTATTTTAATAATTTTATTTTAATAACATATTTGGATGTGTAAAAATTAAATGAGCAGTTTGAAAAACTTACTAAACTTGAAATGAGTACCGTTACAGAGCATGCATGACTGCGGGCAATTAGCATGCATCCATACTGCATTCATCTCACATTCACCATTGGCCGACCAAAATTCGCATAATGCATGCTTATTCACGCATTTTGCAGCACCTAAATAAGTCAATGAGTGATATCAATGAGTCTCTCAGTTACGTATAAAAAATTTTAGAATATTTTTTTTGTTTGCAATTATTTTTTAGTATTATTGAAATTTTAGTATTACTAAATTAGTATTTTAGTATCGCCCATTTAACACTTTAGTATTATTAAAGTTTTAGCATTACTGATTTTTTTTATATCATTAGATTGTTCAATCATTTCAATATCAATTAATCATTAAAATTTAATTATTAATAAAATGGGAGAAAAAAAAGAGGAAAAAAGGAAATAAATGGCTTACTTTGACATTTATTACATGAAGTCGGACAATTACTTTCCATCCATTTTTTATTTGAAACGCATTCACCAATGAATGCCCAAAATTTGCAAAATTTTTCACTATCACGGCAGGTATTCTCCGAAATGTTTTCCGATTTTCCTATGTCAACTACTTTTCGAAACTTCTCAAATTGATGCTTTGTCGATTGTTTTTTTATATTCCACTTCGTCAATTTTTCTCTGATAGTTTTCGTGGATTCCATGATGGTAATATTACTCTTGTTGTTGTTCTCGTTGTTGTTGTTGTCGTTGTTGTTCTCGTTGTTGTTGTTGCTGCTGTTGTTGTTGTTGTCGTTGTTGTTGTTGCTGTTGTTGTTGTTGTTGTTGTTGTTGTTGTTGTTGTTGTCGTTGTTGTTCTCGTTGTTGTTGCTGCTGTTGTTGTTGTTGTCGTTGTTGTTGTTGCTGTTGTTGTTGTTGTTCTCGTTGTTGTTGTTGTCAGGATATTTGATAAGCGTATTATCATTGTTTGATATCATTGTACTACCACCATCGAATTCATTTATTTCATTAAATGTAGAAGAGAATTCTTTCGTGAAATTAACAGAAATTTCGTTTCCGATAAATGTAACAGAATTAATGAATGTATTACTATCACTGTAATCGTCTGTATCGTTCAGCAATGAAGAAATCAATCTGTCGGTAGGTATTTCGATATCACTGTTTGCGCTAACAGTTGTACCTAAATTTATTTTAAAATTTTAACAATTTAAAAATTTTTAATCTAAATATTAAAATTAATACAGAATGTAGCTCTATTTTTGCTGATATACATATAAATCTTTTCAATTATACCAATTCTTTTATGATGATTGATGGGATCTGTAAGAGTGTAATTTTCTGGATTATAATGTGACTATATTTTATAAAATATCCATAAATTTAAATTAAATCTAATAATTGGACTAAATATAATAAATGAGAAGATACGCAAATCGTTTATGTTAGTCAAATATAAATTAAAAAAAAATAATTTCCACGTATGTTTTTCTCTTTTTTTTGTTTACACGCACACACACACACACACACACACACACACACACACACACACACAATTTCCATCAATAATAAGTAATGTGAATTTATCAAATTTATCAATTCTGCTCTGCTCCGATGGATAATTTTGAGTGAAATTTGAAAACAGTAAAATGAGTTAATAAACAAATAAAATAATTATTAACTGTGGGAAAAATTAATAATCGTTGATTTGAAAACATTTCTTCACACTTAGAAATTTCCGCAAAATTGCTTCCAGAAAATGATGATGAAAGCGAAATCATTTAATAATCATCAATTTATTCAATTAAAAATTATCACTCTGATATTAGCCTAAGAATAAATAGGAGTTAAAAGTTTTTTTAAGTTAATCGAATTAAATAAATCAATTTTTTGTAATGATTTTTTGCCATTACAATTACTTGACATCTTTTTAAATGTTTAACATTTTGATGCACTTTTAATTGCCCTCTCTCTCTCCTGTCCTATCTATCTTCCAAATATTATTGTTCATTTAAATGTACAGCAATAACTTATTTACTGTTTCAGTATTATTCTCTTAATTTAATTTAAATTTTAAAGTTAATGAAGATATCGCGTAAGTGTTTGCATATAAATATTACTACTTACACGTTATCACTATTTTATTACTTCATTCATCTCTTCTATGACCAGGTTTGAAGAAAACTTCCTATGTATACTAATTAATCAAATGATAATTTATGAAAATAAAATGATGAATAATTAGTTATGAATGTATAGGGAAGGAAAAGTGATTTTTTTTCAAAGTTATCAAATTTTATTTTTTGCTCACGTCTTACAACAGAAAATCTGATAAATTTGTAAATAATTCAATTTCCACTTTCCCCCTCTCCCTCTCTATCTCTCTCTCTCTCTCTCTTTTAAACTTTAATTTAAACAATCTATAAACGTTATCAGTTGGAAGAGAAGTAACATTATGCAAAATAAATGATAGATATTTAAATTAAAATAGTTTGATGATTATTTCTTGCCGATCTTAACTTATTTTATTTTTTTTTAAAAATATGAAATAAATAATTGATACTGTTAATGAATGATTAACTATCTGCTACATGAAATTCTATAAATTATGAATAATTTTAGATATATCAATATATTTGTACTTGAGTACTGAATACATAATTTACAATGTATTAGTTAGTAAAGTTATGACTAAAGCAAATCTTTTTAAGTTATATTTTTAATTTCTTTAAATGATGCTACATAAGAAATGCATTCCTTAATATCTCGAATTTTTTTGCCGTTCTTTTTTTAGCTACCTTGAAGTTTATTTTAATTAGAAATTACTGCAAAAATTATTTCCATTACATAATTAGAACTAATTAGGCCATTCGTTTTTTTTTCCAAAATTTGCACCTTAAATTCTTATTGTTTGTAAATTTTCGCGTTTTATTGAATATGTAAAATAATAAAAAATATGTTTAAGTGTAAATGTATTAATTTCAAAAAAAAAACAAAGCAAATTGTTTTTAAATTTAAAAAAGAAAGATGGAAAGATTGAAGAAGAACTGCCGGAAGTTTTTTTTTTAGAATAAATTAATTAATCATTCATTATTTCGTGAAAGTAATTTAAGTCAATGGTTATCAAAAATTTATAAAGAATAAATTGTTAAATTAAAGTTATTTATAATTAAGCTCACAACGAGTTAATTAATTCATTTAATTTATTCCTTTTTAACTTTTTTATCTTTCAACTTCCTTCTTCTTAACTTTGTCAATTGAAATAATTTTCGAAAAAAATATTACTTTAAGGCTTCGCTAATCAATCTATCAGTAATCAATGTGATAAGATTTAGAAAACAAACCTTCTGTATCAGTCGTAGTGGTAATTAGGAAGAGTAGCAGTAGGCAAATCATCGTCGTTGATCTAATATATTTGCTGAAGTTGTGTTGTTCAATAATTGTTATCAAATTAGTACGTTTGTTTTATTTCTATTTACAATCATTTAAAAAAAATGAAATTTAAAAAAATGAAAAAATGAAAAAAAATGAATGAAAAATGAAAAAAATACTTCTCATTGAAGTATTTTATTAATAGAAATGAAGGAAGAAAGAGAATTTGATAGATTTAAAATAAATTAGACCAAATAAAATGGTTTAAATGATTAAATAAGAAGTATTTTTTCTTTTTAAATGATTGATACGTTCATGAAAATTAAAATTTACAACAGCACAACAGTAAGTATAAAAAGTAATTGTGAAATAAAACAATTAAACAATTTACTCATTACCTTATCATTTACTTTAAAATCATTTACTCATTACCTTATCATTTACTTCATTACCTTCTCATTTACTTTAAAAAAGTGCCCTTGGTGTTTCAGAAGATGGAAAGTGAAAGTAAGCCAAATTAGACTGCGCTAAAAATTAGAGTAAAAGAATTTTAGACGTATCATTTACAATAAAAATGTATTAAAGAAGATTTACAAGGTTGAAAGATATCGTTGAAAAGATTTTGTAAATGTATGCATGTCAAAGTTTCATCTTTTTTTCGCCTCTCTCTCTCTCTCTCTTCATTTCCCTATCTCTGCTTCAGTTAAATTCGGTTACTTTTTGAAGACAAAGATGTGATATGTTACTATCATTAATAGTGTGTATTTAACTGATATCCAGTATTTCTTCCCGAAATTACCCCAAATTCAATCTGTTGTTTCCGTTGATTTTATCAAATCGGATGAACGCAATCAAACAATGCACAATCGCTATTCATCCATCGTTCCCTTTCATCAATTTAAACAATCATTTCGATTTCTGATTTCATCAAATAGAATCTGTGGTAATCAATCTATCACCAAATTGGAAAAATGTTCCAAAACTCAAAATTTGTTGTAAAATGATGATGATTGCATTAAATGTCTGTTGAATTTAATTATTTATTATTAAATTTCACTACATGTCAGTGTGTTAACTTTATAATGCATAACTTCTGGAAGAAGAGAGCATATTTAAGCATTTTATTTTTAAAACATTTTAGACAGTATTTTTTATTGAAATTAATACAGTTCGATATATTGATTTCATTCTAATACAGTGTAACTTAATTTCATGTTCTTTGAATTAATATAGACAGATTGATGAGTGTTGATTTTTAGTAATCACGCTTAAAATTCTATCATTTTTCTAAATTTGAACACAGCACCAGCCTTCTCTATTTTAAATATCAAAATTTCATTACTTCCAGCTTCCAGTGTTCAATTACATTTGCTCACTTGTTGTGAAAGAAATGGAAGTGGAAGTTTTGAAGGATTTTATTCCTACAGTAACTATACATGAAGTTGAAGAAATAATACAGCATATTCACTAAAGCATAATTAATTAATTAGAAAGAATGAAAAATTAAAAAAGACCAAATGAATAATGGAGTGGAAAAGTGAAGCTAATGGTAGGACAGATAAATGCGATTTCAATATTCTTATGGAACTACATGTATACTTTAATGCTAAAATGCACCATTTCGTTTTCTGGAAATTCTACAAATTCCTATTTTTAATCTATTCTAAGTCACGAACTAATTCAGTTGCTATTTTATTTTAATGGTAACTTCATGTGAGGTTTTACTTACGATAATCGAGATAGAGAGAATGACGAGATGGAATAGAATCCTGTCATCGCATACATTCAGAAATAAAGAATTCGAACCGGTTTGATAATCTTCCACAACTTTGACTAATATGTACGAGATTATACATTAGGATTATTTCAGCATGTAGGAAGTTGAAATTCTCAATACATATCTTAATGATTCCAATAAATCTGTGATTTAAGTTAATCATATCAAAATTTAAGAATTTGTTGCGGTGAATTATTCTACATATTTATAATCACATTGGAAGTATTCCTAAGCAATTCTAGCAGTGCACTACTTAATAAAAAAAGTACATGAGTACTCTTTACTGCTAAAATAATGGCAAGTATGAGATAAATTCGTAAAAGATTTTACTCGCAGTAAATTTGTTAGTTGAATAAAATAGTACATGAATCAGCAATGTTTCGAATTATATCAGATAATTTGGTGTGATGAATTTTGATCCATCTTAACCGTGGAAACACATACGCTTAAGCAAACAACAGCAAAGTAGGAATATAAAAAGATCGTGACAAAAGGTAAAAGGAATTCTGAAGTATCACATTTAATGGTGCAATTGTAATTTAGAAGATACAAAAAGATATTCCAAGTCATACATTTTGCGCTTTACAAATGTATTGACGAATCCATGGATGCTCCATGACGTCTCTCAAAGGAAGACGTTCAGCGGGATCTTTTACCAGTAACTAAAAGTACGTAAACAATGTCAATGATATATAAATAAATTTGTGTGAGCATATCAATTAGTTAACTCTACTTAATTTGTGAGTTCCACAGTTAATTCTTTATCCTGCTTGCTTGATTATTTATTTCACTTAGCAAAATGCAATTGAAAAGACAAACCTTAGTGATCAAATCCTTAGCTCCTTCAGAAATATGACTCGGGAATTTATATTTCACATTAGCAATAAGTTTATAAGTTTCATTGTGAGTTTTGCTTTCAAACGGCGGTCTACCAACAAGTAATTCATAGCAGAGAACACCCAGAGACCACAGATCAACCTGAAATTTGGAAATAATCTCCGCTCAGAGGAGATAGTTAAGATGAGAATAATAAATAGCTATTTCACCAAACGTGGGACATAAACAGAAGGATAGATGAAAGATGTTGAAGGATTTGAAGAAAGGAAGGGCAATGAATAGATCTTCTAATCAAAAATTTTCAACTCAAACGTGTACGGAAACTTTTGTTTGTTTATATTACAAAATATGGACACTCTTCTGACTTTAGTTTAATTTGCAATTCACCTTATCATCATGTTTCTCGCCTCGTACCATTTCCGGTGGCAAATAATCCAAAGTACCACACATTGTTTCTCGCCTTAAACAACGAAAAACTTAGAAAAGTTCTCACTAGGATTAAATAAACTTCGGAACAAACGGAGTTTTTTAGGCAAACCTGGAAGATGGGGCATGAACGCTCCACCCGAAATCAGCAATTTTCAATTCACCAAACATGCCCAAAAGTAAGTTTTCTGGCTTGATATCGCGATGTATAACTTTTTTATCGTGACAATAGGAAAGCGCGTCTGCCATTTGAAACATGAGCTAAAAAAGACATATGACGACGAAAAATCGTACTGTAGTTTCGAAACAACAGTTTCAAATTAGTAAATTTAGCCAATTAACTCGAAACAAAAATGATTTATGCGTGTTAAATTTGCTACTGTAGAAGTAGGGATAAAACTTTAATAATTCCAACAGGCTCGCTATTTCATTACTTGTCGGCAAGAACAAAGTAAAGAGCACTCCTAATATGTAATTTGTTGCTCGTTGTTCCCCTGTGCTGCATAAAACAAATAGATTAACCAAAATTGACATTTTTAAATACCAAAAAAAAATACCTTAGCTGTACGCTCTTCATCAAAATGACCGCATTTCTGTAGTTCTTTATAAAGCTCACCTCCAGCTGCATATTCTAGTATTAGGTAGATGCGTTTTTCATCAAAGAAATAATTGTACATACGGAGAATATGAGGGTGCCGGAGATGAGCTTGAATTTCAATTTCACGACGTAACTGATGTTCCACACTGTTTTTGATAAGTTGCGATTTGAACAGAATCTTATAAGAAAGTTATTTAAAAAATATATTACTCTAAAAAATAAAATTAAGATATCACTATTGCCAACAGTTTGACATAATAAAAGGTTTGTGTTACATTAGACAAGTCAAGAAATTTTTATTTTTATCTTTTTTTTATCTTTTTTTAAATTTTTATTTTTTTTTCATTATTATAGGATAATCGTTAAAGTAGAAATTATATACTTTTAAAGCTACGATGAAATTGATGCCTTTGACGCGAGCCAAATAAACATTGCCAAATTTTCCTTTCCCTAATGGTCGACCAATTTCGAAGTCACTCAATTGAAATTCTCGACTGTAACAAACCCACATCTCATAAGTCTTGAGATATGTTGTGAAAGATTGCAAAAGTAGGACATATAAAACTACAATTGATCAACAACACAAAATTGTGTTTTACCAGTCAAAGCAAAAATATTTGAAAGTTCAAAAATTTAACTTCAGAAAACTTACTTATAAAATGGACTTTTAGGAGCTAAGAATTCAGATTCCTTCTTTGCAATTTGCCGAAAATTGTCCCCTTTACTTAAAACACTAGATGAAGGACTTGCCATTGCGCATGTACTGAAGTAAATTAAACAAGTAAAACATTAGAAACGTTATCCTTTACTGCATATAACGTATCTTGCATATAATGCAAGATAATTCATTTTCACACAACGGAAACCAAGCAAACGCGGTAAGCAAATATTAAAAATCATATGATGCATGAAAGAAAATCCAGAGCATTACACAAGAAACTAGTGGATAAGACAACGAATAATAATAACCGACAAATGATACTGCACTTATACGATATACATCTTTAATCCAAATAATTTAATATAAACAAGATTGCGATATGCAAATTAGTAGTAAAGGAATTTACTACTCTTAGAAATTTACTACTTTACTACTCTAAAACACGAATGAATGTCAAAGGTTAGACAGTGGAACTTCAGTTCACATAATACCCAATCCCTTCTCCCTTCTAAACAAAAAAAACCTAAATGCTATACCACACACTCATCACAAGTGACTCACATTTGAACGGAAAACTTATTCAAAAATCTGAATCGAATGAAATCGCGCCGCGCGTCATGCAATTCGATATCCCGCACTTCAGTTAGCTGAAAATTAAACTTGAGTTAATTGGCTAACAACCATATGCATTCAATCTTGCAATGATTTTTACTATTAATAAAAACTGTTACAAATCAGCAACCGACCCAGAGCTCTCTTTCAACGATGTCGGCGGCTTCATAGGATTTATACCTTTTTTTTTTAATAAATTTTATGGGGATTCTAAGACTCTATCAACTTTTCGTACATCATTTTGTTCTTTGATTTTTGAGAAATGTTATGCATTTGTGCAATAGCTTTTATTTTTTTATAAGAAATATAATAATGTACAAAAAAAGTATGAAGATGCATCGACAACGGTAGAAAACCTATTCGTATATGATAAAATAAAAACAAGAAATAAAATTTAGAAAGAAGACATTACTACCGTAAGGATAAGCAATGTTCATAAAGATCACTGGTGATTTCCTGAAAAGTAAAAACGAGAGTTAAACAAGTATGAAACGAAAGAGTAATGCATTATTTACAATGCAGTGGCTTTGAAATTGAATAATTAAGGTAAAATTGTCCATGTTGCAGAAATTTTTTGTCTCGACGGGAATGCAATAAGAAAGCAATGCAAATGAGGTCAAATGGAGGTCAAAATATAAACGAAAGCTTGTAGTTCCTTAGAGGAAAAAATAACAGCATACTGGAGATTCAAACAGAAAAATTGCAAAAATCTCAAAAATGAAGTATCTTGAACATTGAAACCTGTAAGTTGGATGTTTCTTTTTCAAAAAAATAACCAACTTTTATTTTAAGATACAGCTTTTGTTGATGCTTATCATAAACAAGAAGAAACTAATTATGATTTCGAATTAATGGAGGGAATAATGTATTCAGTTTGAGGCCAAGCAAGTGTTCCTGTATCATTAGTTGTTATTGTCGCATCCTGTTTTTCATTATTTTCTAGCTTTTCGTCAACCTGCTGCAAGAGGTAAAACTAGAGAGTAATATGTGCCGGAAAAATTGAAAACCATCGTTAAAGTAGAATAGCTGATATCCTGTCTGATAGAAGATTAAAAAATTGTGACGGCTGACATTACAAGACTCTTTTGAGAAACTATAACACAGGGCCCAGTTTTTTTTTGTTTAGCGTCCAGTTATGCTATTTTGAAAAAATAATTGCTTTTTATTAATTAAGAGACTAGAAACATTGCTAATTACTTCGATCACTAAAAGCAATGTCTATGTCGAGCTTGAAAGTGTTCAGAATACATACTCTGAGCTGTTAATAAATCTGTATGTATATATAGACGCTAGTAAGTCTAATATAATGAAAGTTGATAACACAAAAGCAACAAATCCTACCAACAAATGGCAATCCTTGGAAGCGAATTTAGCACGAACTCTTTTCAGTATTACTAGTCCCTTCACCAAATTCCTCCAGTTTTTTATAGCTCGTTGTGTTTGTTTCTGAAATCTCATTTCACAAATATATCGTCGGTTCCGATTCGTTTTTTAGAACTAACAACAATAGATAGCTGTTTAACCAACCAATTTCGCGGCTATTTTCTTTTTTTCATATTGTTTCGACCAGGCTTCTCGCAATTCATCTTCATGCTCCTTCAAAACTATGCATCCATCAAGACTGAAAAAGAGTTAAAGGACTAGGAACCAAAATCAGTTCCATTGATACGTCTAACAAAATTCACACAAAGAGCTCATATGGTTTAACCAACCAGTAAAAAATATCTTCCATATGCAAAGTGACACAGTTCACTTTTATAATAGAAGAAATTTATGACTTAGATGTGGAGCAAATATTGAAAGTTGTATCTACATAGCTGTAAGGTTTTCTAATTCTTATGTTATGAAATTCCAAGACAGAAACCGAGTCAATAATAGAAATAATAAGAACGAAATTGCAGAACTGAAGAAAATAAGGAGAAAAGACGTAACAACTGTTATTTTATGTTTTAAATGAATTTTTTAGTTCAATCGTCTAACCACAAACTTAAGTTTTATGGAATTGTATATAAAAACACCTACATGGGATGAGTGCCCCCTCTACAGTGATTCCATCCTACAACCGCTGGAACGCAATCAATACCAAGCTGACGAGCTATAGCTACCAATCCATTCAGTTGCAAATGAATACAACCGTCTGGTATCATACTACTCTCATAAACATATAAATTGCCAAATTCATTGCGAGGCACACGACCCTGCAAGCAGCAAATTTAACTGGCTTATCTATGCAATTTAACCTTTTTAACTTTGGCTTTCTCAATAATTAGCGTGAATATTAAGTGCAAAGTAAAAAGGCTATAGTATTTTAGAACGGGATAGTAAAATAGAGCAAGGCATGAAGCATCATTTCCTTCTTTTTCGCTCGTGTTCATTAGTTTTCATTTAAAAAAGCAGTAACAGATTAAGATCTTCACATCAACAACTTTCGGAGTAACATATGGTATCGTCTGCCATTGACCATATAAATCAACAGTTTTTGATCCACCGTATTTTGATGAGGTACTATTACTGGATCTTTTTTGTACAATTCTGTACGGCTTTTCATTAGGCTGCAACAGTATAAAATCAACATATAATAAACAGTGGAATAAAATAGGTTGTACGAAAAATTAGCGCAATTAATTACTTTAATCGACCGAAGCCGCTTCATCCAATTTATTGCACCATCAAGTCTATGAACTGCACTTCGTAGATAAATATTGAAACCTTTTATTTTCCCTACGGGTTGCTGATCTTCTGGATATATTGTTTCGTACTTGGATAAATCCTTCTCCAATACATATCTGCAGAAAACTAAAGAAGCGAATCATTGATTATGGTAAAGCCTCATCTAGATGAAAACACAAAACATTAGTGATATCTTCTACTTCTTGTTACTGCAAAATGTTTACACACCTATTGTGACCAATATATCACACATCCACCAAAAAAAAAACTATTTCACGGGGTTACCTCATCATTTTTGTAGTTCTCGTAACTTTTCTTGGCTACGATTTTTTTTTGGTTGAAGTGACAATATCAATTTATAATTTATGCCTTCCGCTGGGCTAGGCTATTTAAAAGCATACTTCAGTATGTTGATACATTCTGAAACTAACCAGCTACTGGGTAATTTAGAAAACTAATTAATTTAGAGTACACCTTTGTCTGTGCTTTGATTGTAAAAGAAACTGTGTACTCACAACGGGTGATTTTTGTATTCTGATACTGCTGCAGGTTTTGGTTTGGAGAAGAGATATTGCTGAATTTGAACATCTTCGAGTCGCTCACGCACTTCATTTCTACTCTGATAAAGCTAAAAATAGAGCTAAGTTGCAAAACTGAAACAGTTATACTGTTATGTGATCAGTAATTCAAATCAACAATAACCGCTAGTGTATCACTCCACCAGTCTTGATTCACCCGCAATCGTCGAACTGCAGGCATCAGATATTTGGAAGCATAACGTGCTGTTACATCACGTATTCCATATTCTGCAAAAATAAAGCCTCAATTTATCCTAATTTTACCTACGATTTTCTACCACATTACCTTATAAATTATAGAAGCTGTTGTGTTTATCCGGTACAAAAACTCTAATTTTGTATTATAAAACGAGTAATGGTATTACGAGACATAGTCAAACTGTTTAAAAAAAACCATAAAATTTGCCGTTATCAATGCAAAGGACGTAATGCACGGGAGCAGTAGCATCAGTTTCCACTGTCTCCGGCTTATTAACCAAACCAGTCCATGGATCTAAACCTGAAATACCAAAAAGATAACCTGAAATACTGGAAAAAAATAAATAGGGAAAGATAAGATATTCAGGCTTCATGCAATTAATGAGTTTCCAGCATGTGAATACATTTAGGTTAAATTGTGTTTTATAAGCCAATATTTAATAACAAAAATATATTACATATCCAGCAGTGTGAGTTCTCATCCCAAAATTCTACCCAATAATCCCTTCTTACACTCATCTTGCCAACTGAATCACTGTCATTTCCACCCTGATTTTTTTCATCAAAGAGCACAATTTTTCCAACTGTCTCTTCCAGTTTTTCCGGCCATTCCATATAGTCGTTAGCTGTAAGCTTTCTTGATCCATAATAATTGATAAGAGATTCAATCGCTTCCAAAGTTTGTTGTCGCATTGTCTTAAATCGTCTTATTTTGAACATACGTGTAAATAAACATTACTTGAACTATTTAAATAATCGTATTGTGTTCACTTGCATGTATGTTATAATTATAGTAATAAAAAAAAAGTACCAGTTTGAATGGCGTTGGCTGACAGGACAAGCAAATGCGAGCTGTTTGCTTCAGAGCGATCACACTCAAAAACAAGAGCTGAAAATTAGTTATGAAATGCAAATTAAAATGCGGTAAATGATTAAGTAAGCTCATTATTGTTGATAATAGTCATCCTATCGTTACAATAAAGGGCAAATAACAATATACATAGTGGCTAAGATATGAAGTAATGCTCATCCAGACTGTATATTATATCATTCATTATTAAAATGTATCCGTAAGAGTAGTTACACTCCAACACAGAAGCAAAAAAAAACAAAATCTAAAACCACTTTTGCACTTTTTCTGAGTTTTAACAACCAAAAAATTGTTGGAAAACAAATATTATTGAATTAGTCCTCAATAAATCTTACAGATGCCAAATCCTTATCGCTTTCATACAATTTCCCAGCAATTAATTCTTCTAACCGATGCAACTGAAAAAATAAGACCTAATCCAGTAATAGCATGCCAACTTGCCAACTAAATTCTTTAAGCCAATTTACACCAAATTATGAATGCATCACAGTGATCATGAAGTGCCACTGATAACATGAAAAAATCTCCAACAATCTGTGTTAACGGAATGGTTTTTTAATTCAAAGAAAATAAAACCTGAACACCACTGAAATCACCCTTAGCTACACAAATTTTTTCGGTCGGTTGATAAGTTATTTTGAACCAATGTAGAAATTTTTCTGCTATTGCAATATCAAAACCAGAACACGCTGCTGATACAAATTGTTCGGGTATCACTGATAAGCAAATCGACACCAAATCCTGCTCATGCAGCAATGTGAGCATCCACATACGCAAGTGTGCAATATAACAAAGCAAGTGCATCTAAAAAAATTTGCAAATCATTCCAACGTTCTTGGCAATCTTATTGCACTACTAAAAAAAACATAACTGAAAAAATGGACACCTTTAACATTGTGTAAATAGTACGTGTTATAAAACTAACATTTATTTAAAACTAAAAAAAACCAACAATATATTATTTAACATCTTCTATTCTTTCTCCTCCTTCCTTTATTGTTTTGTTCTTTTTATTCAAAATACCAGGAAAAAAAACCTTGTGACAATTCATTTGTCGTTTGCGAAGTTTTTGATTGACATGTTGCTTAATAAAACGTGCTCTTCGAGTATCCACCGTTTCTACCGGTTTTACTTTCATTTTTGACTTTTTGATTGTTACTTCAATTGAAGAAGTTGGTAGCAAAGCGCTGTTACGGAAATCAAACTCATCAACATCTTCCCATTCGTCATCCGAACAACTAGAACTTTCACCATTATCTGATAAGCCGGATGTAGCTTTCGGTTTTTCATATTGTTTATCGTTTTTATCTAGCTTCTTTTTCGGTGCAGAATCTAAAAGCATTGGAAAGTGATAGAGCAAATATCATTGCGTAGCAGAATGTTTAGCAGTTAAGACCTGTATAGTCATGGATAAGCAAAAAATTTGTCATTAATCAATTCTCTTCGAAATTCTGAAAACTCACCCTCTATACCTCTAATTCTATCTGCCAAATCCGCAGATCGTCGTTTTCGCTTTGCATTTTTAGTATTAATTCTATTTTTTAACTTTTCATCTTGTTTGCTACGCTTAACTATTCCCACTTGCTCTACTATAGCATCCTGTACTTGATCTTTAGAAGTGGGAATATTTCTCTTCCGTTTTCTCGTGTTGTTTGTAAGAGAAGTAGTAGTATCCTTCCGTGAGGCATCTAGAAAATCGTGAAGAGCGGGTAAAATGAATTTACAAAATGTAAATTAGATTTCAAATCTTTGTTACATCAAATCTCTAAATTTATGATAATTTAAATGAAAACTGCTGCTTCAATTCCGTAATTTTCTATTTTTTTAGGTGGAACGCAAATTGAATGAGTCAAAGTTTAAAAATGAGTAATTCAGTGAATCCAACAGTCATTTAAAATTTCATTTCGAGCTCCTTAATTTTAGCTTAGAGTAAACCCATCTTTCAATCATTGCACATGTTCCTTTGCTATATATATCAGACAGCACATTGAGCAACTTACTATAATTTGCGATAGAGAAATCCGTAGTAGCCAATGATGTATTCAACTTGACATCCTTTTTTTCTTGAAATCTGCGACTACGTCGTGGAACAACACTTGACATCCGCGTAAAGTTTTCTCAAATAGAGATAATGAGCACAAAATTCATAGAGTACAGCATACCTAGAGCCCTTTTAGCGATCTTTACAAGATTTCGAATTATTTCAACTATTAATTTTAATACACATGTACCTAATAAATCTTTAATATTGAGCTAAAGACTTATAATCAAGTACTTTATGGAACCTTCCGATGTTCACTGATAATAGTAAAACCGGGAACTACAAATAGAAAAAACGTGTACTACTGCACAATAAAATACAGGTGTTGTAGTTTAACTTCGAACCAACTAACGAAACACACTTGAAAAATTGCTTATGAACATATTTGTACCGTAATCAGTCAATCATATCCTGTTGTCCTTCAATGAATACGGTTTAATCCAGATAAGAGCAGAATATAGTTTTAAATAAACGCTTAAGTTTTTAATAAACATTTAGCAACAAAACAAGTTCAGAAATAATTTAAGACAAAAATAAAAAACCTTCTAAAACAGGAGTCGTAGAAAAATCGATCAAAAAAATTTTCTTTTTAAAATAAAATTTAAAATGAGTGAATAAAATAGCCATTAAAAACCCTCCCACATTTGAAATCATTAAGAAACAAATGAAATTTCCTTATCCAAAAAAATTGGAATTGTTTTTTTTCTCGTTATTGAAGATTTGGAGCTGTATTTTTTCATACTTTTTTTTCATATATTTTCATGTTCTTATTTTTAGCTGTTTAATTCTTACTGTCAATCTGGATAGTGCGTTTTGTCGATTATAGTAGGGATGACTATAATAAGAGAATCATACTCAATCAAGTCGTACTGCGTCATAGTGACCAGCGAAGAGCAAGTTAAATTTAGCCTTAATTTAATCCTAATAGGTTAAGCGAGAATCAAATTTAACTTTTAATCTAAAATCACTTATATCGATTTATTCGGTTTTTAAATTTTCTCTTAGCTGACGCTGTACTTTTTTGCATAGGGTAAATTTTGCGATTCTAGAATGTCATCTGCTTCAGTTTCCTCTTACTATGATCTCGTTTGAATAACACTCGTTCCATCTTACAATCAACCGATGAAATACTTCGGTTAAAATTTTCGCTGTTTATATTTCAAATTCTGCTAACATATTGCACTGAGGAATTATGTATTCATATCCAATTTACACGATTACGACGTATTAATAATAACCAAAGTTGAACTTAACACCGTAAAAACAAAACAAAAATTGAAGCAATCAATAACACTATAAATTGTGCAGAAAAATTTGCTGTTCTCGGACTAGAAAATGTTTGCGTGTAAAACGCTTAGAAATGAACTGGGCCAATTCCATGTACACAAGTTTTCAAACTTCCATTTCAAATTTCAGTTGAATATTAATTAGTATGTGGTTTATCATACGGCTTTTTTGCTACTATTTTATTATTTATGCGAATGTTTCAAAATTTTCTCGCATATTTTTTTAAAACGGAAATATTTTTGTGGCATCCTGGATATAATAAAACAGTAGCAAAATAATGTGCCATATAGCATAACTGATATGCAACACAGTAATACCAAACTATGATATGATTGTGTGATCGCAATACACAAATATATGGTAATGAATAAGTTGTCACTTTTTATACATACGGCCCGTAATAACAAGTATATCAAAAGCGAAAAATGTGCAACTGTCAATTGAATTTAATTAGAAGATTTAATAAAGAAACATAAACCTCATCCACCATGTAGAGTAGAAATGAATGAAACGACGTCGCCATCTTCCAGGACCGTTTTAGGTCCCTGCAACAGCTCCCAGTCAACTTCATTAACAAGCACCAGTATTCCAGGTCGCACGCCTTCGCCGTCCTTATCCACCAGCAAATGAGATCTTGATTTGTCCGGTATCATGGTATCATTGATATATCGTATCAAATCACTAACAACTAACGGCCCCGAATTATTTGGAACTTTCATATCCAATTCTCTTTGCATGTCGAACAACGATTCTACACCACCGGAAAATTCGATTTTCAAACTTAAAACACCCATGTTTAGTTTTGAACCTGAAAATAGTTATCCAAAAAAAAATTTTTTTTAAAAAACATAATAAGCTCACATAACTTAAGATCACATCTGCTACAAAACATCGATGGAAATGATCATTTTATTATTCATGCAAAGAATGTGACGCACAAATTTGCCTCAAAATGAGTTCTAGCAATCATTGCTTTCTTTGTGCAAAAGATTCACCTTTATGTCTCTTAACCATATCTTACCACTATCACGTACGACATACACGCACCTACCTCCACTACAAAACCTACTTAAGCAAGAAAACCTGTCAACTGAAACGGTCAAATCTACATCTTCACGTGAGGACACTTTAGTAATGCGGCCCAGCAGGTGCCTCGTTTTGATTAGGTTAGAAATCCAGATCGTTTGACTTGTTTTTTAATTCTGCATGTGTTTTATAGGAACAGCAAACTAGGGCAGGGAACGGGTGGTGGGAGAGTGATGGTGAAGTATTCTCGCATAAAAATATACTGACTTTATACAGTCTTACTTGAAACAGATCTGAAACGTTCTCTGTCATGTTTAATTTGAAACCTCTTTTATCAGATATAGTATGAAAATTTTTACTGAAGAATCTGCCATTGATGTCTTAGTGAGTTTTAATGGTAACTGTAGAAATAGATGACTATAGGCACAGTCAAGTCGTAGGGCATCACGTCTCGTGAAGAAAAGATGTTTTCGGTTATCGATAGCTTAGTCAGTAGGGCGAAGTGAATTGAATGACTACCATGGGCTTGACTATTTTAATATCGTGAGAACTATCATGCTTGTGGCTCTTCTTAAATTTCATTTACAGATGACTGCAAAAAGGGACAAAAAAATGAATTCTTCAAATTTCGGCAATATTAAAGAGATGAAGAATGAAAAGAGTGAAATGCGGAACATATCCAAATTCGACATGGAAAAAACTGAAGAATGTGTTCGAGATAGCAATGATGCTAAAACTGATTCACGGTGTAAATCATGGCGATTGATTGTGCGCAATTTGCCATTTAAGGTAGATGTCTTAAGTTTGGGTTTTATTTCTGCGAAACTTATTTGACAATTAGAACTTTTCATTGCATCCAATGTATGGCAGAGCTTACTCATGTATAGCTAGAGCATACTCGTTATGAGTGATAACTTTTTTCGTCAAGGATATTATAATAGCTTTTACAGCATAGTTTAGCTTTTTACGTTCACCTTTTTCAGCGCCACATAATTGATCCATTCAAATGCCTTTCTCCTTAGCTGAAAGTAAAGGAGACAGAAATATCCTATCATGTTGAGAGGTATCCATATTCAGTCCTTTATTCCTGTTTTTCAGACAACACAGGAAGATTTGCAAGCGGTGTTTGGCGATATTGGTCCATTCAGCGAAATTGTTTTACCGAAATGCAAAGATAAACGGTTCCCAAATTCGTGTGCTGGTTTTGCGTTTATCCAGTTTCAGAAACGCAGTGATGCTGTGAAATCCATTGAAAAATTAAATATGTCTGAGGTTAATTAAAACGATCCCATACTAGACTAGTTTGCTTTATGTAGAAGTGATTTTCCTCAAAAATTTTGGCATGCCTTCAGAAAAGGGTAAAGACAACAGGTTTTTTTAAGGTACTTGGAAGGAAAATCGCAATCGATTGGGCTTTGTCAAAAGATATCTATGAGACGGCTGTATATGAAGGTTTGCTTTTGCTTTTTTTAAATTAAAGATTCATATGTCTATGTTTTACAAACCTTATTTAAATTTAAGTTTGAATGGAATTTTAAACGATGCCACTATTGTTGTTCTAAATCTTTGAAGGGTTTGTACGAATTTATAACTGAATTTACTAAAGCTATACTCTTGTGGAACTCATGTTATTCCAGAAAAGCAAAGGAATCAAAAAGTTAAGGAAGAAATCAAACAAGAGATTGAGTCGGATGATGGCACTACTGTTGAGAATGGAGGAGACAATAGTGAGATCAAGGAAGAAGCGCTAAGCGAAAATTTATCTGACGAAGGTAGTTACGAAGCTGAAATAAAGGAAAAAAAAACTGGACGAGAATTCAAGGAGGATAAAGCAATATTAGAAGGACGTGTCATATTCATTAGGTGAATAGCATGGTACTTTGTGAAAATATAGTCAATTTTGTTGCGACAACATGGGAAGATTGGAATTAGCTGTTCGGGGTTACTCCTATGATGATATTTTTGAGAAATATCAAAATTTTGAATCCAATATATTTTTGAAATTTCTGTCTAGAATGTCTATTTCAGAAATTTATCGTACGAAACAACAGATAAAGAGTTGAAGGAAGCCTTGTCGAAGTTTGGAAACATTTCTTTGGCAATTCTTTGCTGCTACGCGGGCAGTGGACATCCAAAGGGAACTGCTTTTGTACATTTCGAAACAGCCGATGGAGCGGAAAAATGCCTCTTAGCTATGGATCAGGTGAGCTGTATGACTAGTGAGCTGTAAATTTAAACTAAATTTAAACGAGTATGTAAACTGTTTCTAACAGTAATTCGAAAAACCGTTAAATATATTATGATTTAATTGAACTTCTTCGAATGATGTGGGTTTAATAAGGATCTTTATCTTCTTGTATTAGATTATAAAGGTTGCTTGATTGAGTTATAGGAGCAGGCTTGCCGTTTTGCTATTAGATTTTAGTAGCAGTGTTTTAGGCTCCTGGTATTTCAATTGGTGGTCGTCGAATTTTTGGTCATCAGGCGTTGCCAAGAAGTGAAGCAGCAAAAATTGAAAAGGTATCAGTTGACTTAGTAGTTGGCTTTGTTACTGGATGTACTGATGGGAAAGTTATGCTGATGAAAGAAATTTTCCGAGTTTCCGGTTTTCAGTAATGCTTGCTTTATTTTTGTGTTTTATCTCTTTTTTGATGATTGGCAGTCATTTTGATGGTGATTAGCAGTGTCATATTTACTGTAAGGTAGTTTCTAGTGTATATAGCTGTTTGATAAAAATGATTTTCAGTACATTATTCTATTGTACTTCTTGCATTTATAATAAATAGCACCTTTTTTTCAAGGAAAAGCTGACAAAAAAGCCAAAAGACAAGCGAAATCTTTTCCTTCTACGTGCTGGCTTTATACGACCTGGTACAACTGCTGCAGCGGGTATGAGTGAAGCAGATGCTGAAAAGCGTGCACGTTTGGCAGTAACTGCACGACAAAAGCTAAAGAACCTTCATATGTACATTTGTTTTGAGTTTTATTGTACAAAAAATATACAGTCGCACTGTGAAAGTTCTTGTTTATATCATTGATTTGGACGTGGTGATTTTCAATATGCACCGATTTTTTCATATTATCTGTTTCACTTACTTGCTAGTATATTAGTTACTGGTTTATAGGCCAAAAAATTTTCTAACTGTATATGATAAATCAGACTGTGGACAGGCCTGCTATGAAAGTTTCTGCTTTACCTTATGAATCACAGCTTTAGGTAGCTGAATATACCCTTATTACTGGTTTAAGCCAAGACCTCGGGATTGCAAGAATGAAATTCAGTGCTAATAGGGCTACAATACTATTAATTAATGAATCTGAACTTGCAGGTTTGTATCTCCAACGCGTTTGGTTGTTCATAATTTACCGAAGTCCTTAACTGACAAAGCCCTTAGATCGTTGTGCTTTATTGCAGCTGGCAATCCTGATGCAAAAATAAATGAAGTATGCTTTTGAATTTAAAAAATACGAAAATATTGATTCTTCAAGTTATTCGACTTTCGCTATATCGAATCGCTTCTTATCCTTTTTGTTCACTTTGTTAAAAAAAAGATTAAGTGTTTGCCTTTTAGTAATATACTAACTAGCCCATCACTATGTTATGAGTTCAGTAAAGTTGGAAATACATTTTTATCACTTTCAGTGTCGGATTTGGAGAGACAGAAATAAATTAAATGCTTCTGGAGAAGCTCTGTCTCGAGGTTTTGGCTTTGTTAATTTTTTGAACCATCAGGATGCCTTATCAGCTATGAAGCACTTGAATAATAATCCGGATATATTCACGAAGGAAAAGGTTTTATTAAAACTGAACTTTTTACTTGAGTGGAGTCTAGGACTGAAAAAGCCACTTATTTCGAAAATTGCTTATATGATTTTGGTAAGTAGTAAACAATTACTCTGATCAGAAATTAGAAATGTACAATGCATCGTTCTAAGTATTCTACATTGTCAGCGATTTGAAATCTATTAATACTTCAGAGACCTATCGTTGAGTTTTCAATCGAAAACTTGGCTGCTCTTCGACTTCGTGAGTCAAGGTTAAAAAAATCACAACAGAACCAGTCGTGTAATGAACAAATTGTGTGTGGTAAGAATAAACACGATTTGGAGCAAACAAAAAAACATCTTTCGGCTGGTGGACAGAAACCTCTTCCCTCTTATTTGGGACCTAAAATTCGAAGAAAAGATGCGAACACGAAAAAGGCTCAAGTAAGCACTCAGAAATTTTTATTTATGTTTTAATTTTTTGGACCGATTTTCAAATTTTTCTTATTTTTAGATGAAAGGAAAAATTGGCAAGAAAAGAAAAATGCCAATGAGAATATCTGAATCAGTGCCGAAGAAGAAGAAAAAGACAAGTGGTTCCAAACGGCTTACAAAATACCTTACTCTGTCATGCTGATGTAATAATTTATGGTTGTATCAGTGAACTGTCTAAGTTAACTTGAACATTGTGACGGCGAGTTATAGTTGATGTTTTAGCTAACGTTTTTAAGTTTTATAGGCCAACAGAAGCATGCCAACTTCCACTTGAAATAAAAAATGAGTAGTGCTTTGTATCGGTCGGAATCTTAAAATTGAGGCTTACAATACAATTTTTAGGTAGAAATTGGAAATCAATTTTGCAGAAAATAATATTTAATTTTGTTGTTGTGCTTTATCTTCACTTTTTGGAGACTAAAACAGTGACTTAAAAACGAGAAAATATGCGAATATGAAGATTTGTTGTTAAATGTAAGATGTTCTTCCTGCTTCTTTCGATAAGCGAAAAAACTCTTTCATTTATGAAAGCATATTGTAATAAAGTTGCTAAACTTCATACATTTGTTATTTTAATACATTTATAAAATGGAATAAAATTAGCTGTTTTAAAAACTGCCATATATTGCGTTCAGTTGTTCCTTACGTGACTGCAGTTTATCGTAAAACATTATTTTGGTGATATTAGAACATTTTTTTTAATTTTTTATTCAAAGAAATTTTTTGTTGAGGCATTGGAAATGATTACAAAAGTCCTCCTGCACCGGAGTGACTGTTTCTTTATGCTTGTATTGCCAATAAATTGAATTGAGAACTATCTACGTTTTTTTCTTTGTTTTTAGATCAAATTCGTGAAGTATGCTGCAACTATGATGGGAAAGTTCGACTAGGAGAACTTGATGCATATGTAAGTTTTTTAAGTTAAATCCACGATTTGTTTTTGTTGTGTTTTTACTTAAGTAGCTTTCTACGCTGTGTAATGTGTCAGTGATTGCTGTCCAATTTGTGTATTGAGATATTCATGTGATTTCAGTTTTTTCATTATGATTAGCTTTCTGTATAGAGAATGTGTTTTACTGTTAAAAGTGTTTTTATTCCACCAAAGAAGTTAATGTTGAATGAGGTTTACTAAAATATTATCAGGTTATCAGTCGTATATGATTGGAATCCAGCTCATTAGTTTTGCCAACTGTTATAATTCTTCGAGGGAAAACTGTATGAGAAGGAAGTAACTAGTTTGTTTGGTTGACAAAATTAGGATAGTTACAAAAACTTTCCATATTTCAGTCTTTATCTTAGAATCGGGAAGATTGTTTCAGGATGCGTCGCTTATCTCAATGTTCAGAAACTGCTAAAGAAATTCGCTTGGTAGTACGAATCAGTAGTGATCATTTATCGTTGGAAGGATTACGACGAGCGTTGTATAATTTCTTGTTTGCCAGAGCTAATAGTGGGAAATTTATCTTGCAGTTGGGTCTGAACAAACACGGAAGACAGCCACGAGCCAAGAAAATTGAGGCGATTTTAGATCGGTTTGGGCTGGAGCGTGATGAAGGACCTGGGACGGGTGGACCATTTGCTCCTTACTCGGTTGCTAAACGCCTGAACACATATGCTGATGTGGTGGAACGGTTGATTGATACTGGTTTAGCATACCGGTGCTTCTGTTGTAGTGACGCATGGAAAGAAGTAGATCCAGTAAAAAAAGAACCAGCAAAACTACTTCCCTGTTCAAAGCAGTGTTTCATAAAAACGCGCAGTGAATCCAAAAGTATGGCATTGGATGGCTTATCTCATGCTGTTCGCTTAAGAATTCCTAATCGAGCGTACTTGTATCAAGACGTAGTGCAAGGCCAATTATCTAAACATCTACCCGCTACTGATCAGCTGTTGCTGAGGCCAGATTTCATGCCAACATCATTTTTCGCAGATACCGTTGATAATCATACCCTTTGTGCTAGTCATCATGTTGCTTCCTCGTCTCGCGATTTCTTTCAGCTTCCTATCTGTGACGCGTTGCAGTGGTATTTGCCGACATTTATAAATATTGGAAGTTTGCAGCTTCGTAGTGGTTCACGACTATTAACATATAATAATGCGCGAAGTTATGTTAGGACATATAGTTCAATTCACGAATTATCAATTTTAAACTTTCTACTAGCTGGTCGTGGCTTACGGAAGACCTGCTGTAGAAATAGTCCCTTGTACAGTATTGATGAAATGGTTGCTCAATTTGATGTTAGTACTATTACCAATAAAGCATTAATAATGAATACATATAAATTAATGAAACCAGAACGGCAGGAGAAATTGCTAGAACAGCAGCTTGAATTAGATGAAGAGGTGCGTCTCTTGGATATGTTTGATAAGAATTTCTATGAAGATGTGAAATTCTCGGATTCGTTATCTGAAAGTTCTGAGTTTATACCAGACTCGATATCAGAGAGGTGATACATAGATACTTCGCATTGATTATGGAAGCATTCCATAAGATTTGATTTTAGCCTTCAGATTTCGAGATGTCTGTAGTCCTTTGCGGATTAATGGCTCGATGCTTCCCAAATCTTTTTGAACTCTTAGAACTGTAAATTAGCGTTGATCATCCTAAATAAATTTCTTTGTTTGGCCTGTCTAGCATATATTTACATGCTTTCCGTATTCATTTTTTGAAGTATACGAAATTATAATTTACATTGTTAACTGTTTGTTTTTTTTTCTCGTTATTTGTAGTTTAGAAATGTTAAATAAATAAATAAAATGTGTTCTTCACGACTAATTCTCAGAAAAATAAATTTGGATGCAAGTTCCGTTGATATTACACGATGCTGTATGCTTTGCTGGACTGTACTCATCGAGTTTTTGTGTTGTCTGAAAAGGCCTGCAATACCTTCGAAAGCCTTGAAGGTCTGAGCAGGGAATACGTATGGCAAGGACTTTGAGAGGTTTTAACTGATTGCGAAATACTAGCAACTAATATGATAATAGTGAAGTGCGAGGGGAATGTATCTAAAATATGGTGTTCATTAGTGTTACATATGAATGTGCTACTTATATAGTCAATTACTTTAAATTGGGTTATTCAGGTCTTGCTAAGTTCAAATTTGGGTTGTTAGCTTCATTTTATTACAGATTTCATCTAGACTTTATTTAGGATGTAATGCACGGCGATAATAGTTATAGACTGCGAGAATTTTTGAAGAAAGTTAGAAATTCGTCTGTGGATTACGACGATCATTGGATTGAAAAGCTGGTTAAAGCTCTGCCCAAAAGTTGTTTACTTTTTCTCATTTTCGAATTTGCTTATATCCATTTCGTGTTGTTATATACATTAAAGATAAGACAGATAAACTTGGATGAAATTAAACCTTGTATCAAATAATTCGTTTGCGGTAAGTCTTACGTGACTCACTAATTTTAGGCAATGAAACAAATGATGTATTAATTGAGTCGTTAAAACTTGGAGCAGATGGGCTAGCAAATCAAAGCAACTTCTATTTCATTCATCTCAGTTTAATCAGAGAGGTGAGTGATGAATGAGATGAAGAGGTCGTTGTAAATTCAATGTGGTAAAATAAGGGAAGAATGAAGTAATTTGATCTAAAATTTGGAAAGAATTATAGACCTAGTTTGCATCTATGATTTACTGTGAATTTCAGGTAATGTTCGAATTTTTCTTTTAATAACTACAAAACATTCTGAATTATTCATCACTTTTTTCAGATAGTGTCGAGCGGTGATAAAGATTTATGGGACCGTGATTTTATCAAAGATGTTGTTCGGCAATTTTTGAGCTGTTCAACTTTTGATGGTTTCGCAGTAGTTATGAATGCTTTATTTATGCTTTATTGCGAATTGGAGGAGAAGAATTTTTCTTATGAAGATGAAGGTATTGTGCTGTTTGGATTTTGATGATCAAATTGGAATAAATTTTTTTTAGTCTAAAGAGCAAAGAAAAACTGATTCTGTATTATTTAGTGTTAAGAACAGCTTTCAAATTTAATAAAATTTATTTTCGAGTTTCTGAGCTGTTAAATGTTAGCTGAGTAGAGGTGAAATTTGCGGAAGATTTCTTTTTAACTTTCGGAAAGTTGAGTTAGTGAATCATAATCATGAGCAATTTTTGCTTACCGACGTATCTGTTCATCATGTTTTATCTGCTTACAACAACTACAAGATTGATTAAATGAAATATAAATCAAATAACAGAACTTTTTAAAGGTGCTCATGCGTTCTAAGTGCACGCTTTACTCATGTGAGAGTGTACCTATAGCGGTATTTCTCTACTAATTGATGTTTTGATTTACCTTTTTTAGAAGTAGTTCAGAAAGCTTTTCAACTGCTGAATGACAATATAGATTCAGCTCTGAATATTACCATATGTAATTATTTGGATAAAATATTTGGAAGGAAATATAATAGTTGTTGGGCTTCTGCTATTGTTGAGTTACTGAAGAAGAGCAGTTCCGGATCACCAGATAAATACGCAGGAAGTTCTGCATGGCGGAAGAGGTTAATTTTTGTCTCGTGCTTTTTGCAATTTAAATCTGTTATGATTCAAAATTTAATTGACATTTCAGTTTGTTGTGCAACATACACAATCGAATAATTATGAAATTTCTAGTACATTCAGTGTTAAGCACATGTTGTAAAATGCCTTTTCATATATTTAATATTCGCATCTGCGTTTTATTTCTAGATTGTCGCAACTTCTATTACATGATCCGAGTGTGATAACTATAGAGCAGTCACGAGAAATTTTTATACTGGCAAAAAGCCTTGAAAATCGAACTGAACATATTAACGTTTCTGAATGCGAAATTGTGTCGATCAATTTTCATTTTTGCAAGCTATTATCTGAACTTGTGTGAGTGAAGCACTGCTTCTTTTTATTTTTTTTTTGTCAGTTACGTTGCATTCAATAGCTACTTTGAAGAAATTCTACAGTGTATAAATTGTATTAGGACTAAAACACATAGGTAATATTGGGATTTGATATTATTGTTTTGGTCCAGATTTCTGTCCATCACTGACCTTAAAATGTTAAATACATAAGCTGATTTTAAGAAATCAAATAATGAAATGATGTTTGGTAGGATGGGATTTGATGGAAAGGTATTTTTTTCTGATAGCATCTGAAAAGAACTGATTTTTACAGACAACAAAAGAAGGTGGATGAGAAGATATTTCTTGATGAGGACTGGTGTTGTGTTCACATCAGAAATGAAATTTTGTTGCAGATAATTGCTCTGTAAGTTTTTTTCTTGGTTGTTGTTATTAATTTTGTTCCAGTATTCTTTTAAGACGTAATGCATTATATTTTTACTGTGTTGTTAAATTGTAATTAGCTAAATAATATGAAGATGGCAATTAAATGTGCAGTGACATAAATAGCGTAATAGCTTTAGCAGAACCAGTAAAAACTTTGGCTACCGATTGTAATTTGAATTAGTTGGTGAAAACTTGATCCTTTATACCCTTAACTCAATTTTTTGTTTCTTAAGAAATCGATGATTCTTACATTTTGATTATCTCTATATATTACTGTTTGACAAATTAGTTGTGATAATTTAGAGGACGTACAGATTTAAGCAAACTTGTATGGGATACTCCAAATTTACGTTTATTGGATTTGGTAGAATTAGGAAATCATTCAGACAAGGGTGAGTTTTTTCCCTGATTTAATTCTATTAATCTCTTTTTTCTTCAAAATAAGATTTTGTCTATCATTTAATTTACGATCTTTCCATTAGACAAAAAAACAAGAAGATAAGAAGAGCTATTTTTTTTTCAATCTTACATTTTATATTTTATACATTTTATACACAAATGACTATTTGTTTTTTCTTATATTTAGCAGACTATTTGGATCGAGGTCTGGCTATATTATGCGAAGAACGTAATGCATTATCAGCCAGCAAATTTATTGTGAGCCTTAAAGATCCGTCCATTGCTGTGTTGGATTCTTTGTATGATACTTTGGAGCTTCATAATATGGTAGATATTTGCTTACATTCATATTTCTGTCGCTGAGTGCCGGTCAATTTCCACTCTTTAAAAGACGAAACCAATGATGCATAATTGGAAGGATTGTCGTAATGCTACGTACGTCATAGAAAGTCGCAGGGCTTCTATGTGATTGTATGTAGTTTGTGCGAAAATTTGTTACTTTTTATGCTGATTTGTTGTTATTTCAAAAAATTATATTGATAAATTGTGTTTAAAAATAAAACTAAGTCGTCATTATGTTTTTTTCAGATAAATCCAATGGTTTTAAATGCATTATTACAAAAATCGGAAATGTGGAATAATAAAATTATTCCCATTTTAGCTTCGAAAGCTACCGAGCTGCTTGATTTGCCTGGATGGGAATGCAGAGATAATGCATTAAATCAGCTCACTGTGTTGGTCAACTATGGATATAATGGATCTAGTAAATTTTAAAGCACTATAATCAATGTTTGGTGATATCTAGCTGGTTTTTCTGCAGTAAAATAAAGGAAGATATTTCTTGATGAGCCTGTAATATTGTGTGAGTCAAATTATATTACAAAAAGACAGTTAAGTTCCTTGACATATCAAGACTGAGTTAATTTACATTTAATATTTTTTCAAGAGCTGGTACAGCGTATCACCGATATGGTCAAAAACGACGAAGAACCTTATGTACGGGGCGAAGCATTGGTTTTTTTAAACCAAATTGGGAACCGAGTGGATGTGAACAACGTAGCTGCATCTGTGGTGCTTTTAGATTCCGATTCGGCCCCAAGGTCAACCTATTTCATCCAAAATATGTTTGCAAATTGTAATTGATATTTAGCTTTCTTCCTTTGTATTTACTGAAATTTTGTGTATTGCCCATCCTCATCGTTGATCAATTATCGTTAATAATTTTTAGGATTGAGGCTGTCCGGATATTACGTAATGGCCTACCGCAGACTGAAATGCTTTGCCTTGACCTTATACCAAAAATTTTATATGACGAAGATATTGCATTGCATCGTACAATTATCGATTTATGTACAGCATTAGTTACTAATGGTAGAAATCAGGAACTGAAGGAATTATTGATAAAATTTCTTGAGGTTAGTCAAATAGTTTTCATAATCATTATTGCTTCCAATTAATGAGATATCATTACAAAAAGCAGCTTTGCTACTAAGGATTATAAAATCTATGTTAACAATACGTAACCTGGATGTGGTTGTTTGAACAAGTAGTACCATGTAAGATAGATAAATTGTACTTCACTTTTGAAAAAAAAATTTTATAACAGGATGAAGTAGACTGTTACGAGGAATTGAATGAAATGCTATATGGAAGAAACAAGGGACTATCGTTAAAACATAAAGGTGATGATGATTTGGAATACATATTCAATGTTTTGGCGAAGCAGAGTGAAGAAGACGTGGATAAAGACTGTTATGATTTATAAATTCTTCGTTAGTTTCTTATTTGACAATTGAAGTGATACGGAATTTTATGAAATGGAAAAGTTATTTTATTACGAAGAAGTTTTGATAGTAATGATTGATGTATTTTTGAAGTTCTAACATCTGATAAGTGCTTAATTAGATTAAAATTTTTGTATTTTTAATGGTACTACATTTTACCCAATGATGTATGTAGCTGATTATGCTCCTGTAACTTTTTTATGTTTCATTATTTTATGTTTACCGAAATACCTGACATGGCTTGAAATAAAATCCATGAGAAAATAAAGTTCCTTTACACTCCATGCATATAAATTAGTTAAATTAACCGATACCTTTGTTTGGACAGCAAAGTTCACAGTAGCATATAATATCAAGCGAAATGTAATTTTTTAGTTCTTCGAACTGAATTAACTGAATCAAAAGTAGGAGATTGATGTAAATATACAAACAATCCTCAATTTCCATGACACACGCGATTCTTCAAATTTTCGAACCATTGAAAATGATAAAAATGGAAATAATTAAAACTGTGAATATTTTGAACAAATTAAAACAATCACTTTTCAACATCTTCGTGTAAAACTTCGAATTTACATCCTATGCATTTAAAAAAATAATTGCTAAATTTTACTTCTCTGTAATTTGCACGTTTAACATCACAATTTTTATCTGCAAAAGTTTCCAGAAAATTTAAAATATATATATTTTTTTCATTTTCATGCACTCTTCAATATAACGAAATAATTAGTAACAGAATAATTGTTCCCTTTTATCCTTCAACTACAACTTATTTGAATTGTCAAAATCATTTAAATGAAAAAGAAATGGAAAAAAAAATTGAGAAATGAAAAAAAATAGAAACAAATATTCTTTCTTACATAACTGAAATCATTGAGTAAAATTTTATGGCATTTTTAAAATGAAGACAAAAATAAATATTTAATTACAAGATGTCTTTAATCGATAGGGAACAAATATGGAATGTATCTGAACTATTTAAATTAGAAACCTAATTAAAACTCATTTTATAATTGAATTAAATTGGAGGATGCGATTCCAGCATTTATTTTTTTTTTTGAGGTGAAGGAATTTTTGCATAAAGAAAATTAAGTTAAACTATTTTTAAATGAATGTAAGAACAAGTGAAATTACGAATTTTCAAGGTGATGATTCATCACTAATTCTTATCACTAACTGACTGATAGTAGTGATAGGAAGATAAATGAAGCAATTCTTTTGTTTTTTTTTGTTATTGTTCTTGTCAAAATTGAATGAAATTGCTTACTTTTTAAATTTAGTAAAGAAATTATTATTTTTGGATAAATCACGAGGAAAATGATAAATATAAATTAATTGAAATTAATATAATTCGTTGGCAATGTGTTGTAGATGGAAGGTAACTGTTGTGGAAATCACGTATTTTTCTGGAGAAGTAATCGTACGCTCTCACCAATATTTCCTGAAAATATATTTGTTATCGATGAAAATATTAAGTTAATTAACTGCGTAATTATATTAAAAATAATAGAAATAAATTTTTAATTCATTTCTGATTGTTTGTTATTGTTGCTTATTCCTTTTCTCTTTTTCTTTGATAAATTTGTAAAACATTTTAATTGATTACTTCTCTCTTTCACTTCCTCTTTTATCCTTCTTTTTTTTTGCTCGCAATAAAAGTAAATAAATTTTTTTTGTAAAATTCTTTAAATTCAATACCTCTTCATTTTCCTTGTTTATCATTATTTGTTCTACGTATGATTGAGAGTGTGCTCTTCTTTTTTTTAAGACATAAAATATTTGTGAATGTGTTTTTTCATTTTAGAAAAAAAAAATTAAAAAGCAAAAAGATTTTTGTATGACAATTTATTTGACATTAAAAAAAACACTTTTAAATGATTGCTGTGATTGATAAGATAATTATGGAAAAAAGTAAAAGTGAAAGTCATATTTTTAAAATTTGATAAAATATCAATCAGTAATATAATTGGAGTAAATGTTTAGTAAAATTATTACTGAAAGTTATTTCTTAAACAATGCATACTATCAGCATATTATAGTCGGAATTGATGTTTCTCTCTCTCTCTCTCTCTCTTTCTCTCTCTGTTTTACTTTCAAATTATTTAGTGGAAAATTATTAACCGAATATTTGTTGAAGCAAATTTCTAAATCATTTTCTTCTCTAAAAATTTCTTCGGCCTTATATATGCATCGTAGAAATAGCGTATAAACAGTGCAGCAAATGATGCATAAATTGCAAAACCAAATGCGAGATTATCCATTGATTGTTGACAAATCTATAAAATTTAAATTTACAAATTTGAAAAAAAAATCAAATTTACATTCGAAAAGGAAAAAAAAACAAAATATATACAAAAATTTAAGTAAATAAAGCATCAGTTAAAGTGTTTTTACCGTTTCTAACTTGCTGGAAACACTTTTCTACAATGATAATACAATAGGTATATTATCAACCTTTTTTAAAACAAAAAAAAAAACACTTATAAAATATCAATCAAATCAAATATATTTGTTAATTTAAATTTAAAATATTCATTCATCTACTGATAATTTTTGTAGGTTTAAAAATTTCTAAATATGACTTTCAGCTACAAAAATTTACATATTCTATTAGAATAATATCTCAATCAACACTCTATGATTAACAATATATTTTTCAAGTTTTATTTTCCATATTACAATCTTCTTAATCACTCTTTTCAAATATGTTTTCTTCATTGTTTTGTATGAATTAAAAAAGAAAAAAAAAGAATATCGATATTTCATTACTTCAAATTTGAAAATGCAAAATTCATTTACTAAAATTTCACACTTATTTTTTTTTTCTACTAAATTATACTTTCATAGAAATGTAGGAATAGCGAAAGAGTGTAACTTACAGCATTTGTGAGTTTCTGTTTGAGTGCAACTATTGAAATGAGAACACCGATAAGCATTTGTGATGTTTGCAGAACAGTAACGAACATTGAAAGTAATTTTGGTAATCGAACACCCCAAACTGTGATTGAATAATATGCATACATTATAGAATGTACAAAAAAATTCATCATAATAAACCAACGACCCGGTGCTGTTAATTCAATTGCTAAAAAATAAAATTTATTATTATTGTTACCATCGTTTATTATTATCATCATTATTGTCACTATTATTATTATCATTTATTGTTATCATTATTATTGTCACTATTATTAATCATCATTTATTATTATTTATAATTATTATTTGTTATTATTATTACTTATTATTATTAGTATTTATAATTATTATTTGTTATTATTATTATCGTTGTTATTATCGTTATCATTATTGCCTTAATATTATTATTAATTATTATAAATTTTTTTTCATCAAATAATTTGTTATCATTATCATTATCGTTATTATTATCGTTATCATCATTGCCTTAATATTATTAATCATTATAAATTTTTTTTCATCAAATAATTAATCATTTGTTATATCGAAGAAATGAATAAAAGAAAAAATTTATCTACAATTACACTGTTCCTATTACAGGTAAGTAGGTGCAAAAGGAGGAAAAAAAAGAAAGGAAACCTTCAAAAGACCTAATATAAATTAATTAACATGTAAACTTAAAATAATACTAATTAATAATTATAAATGAAACTTCAATTTTAGGAAAAAAAAATATAAAAATTTAGAAATGTGGAAAAAAAAAGTTTTCGTAATTCACCTGCATTCCAACTATAGATAAGAACAACAGCGTGATGATACCAATGCAGGAATATTATTGGCTTCTTACGCATTAACAAAAAAACAGTATCACCAAGTTCGATAACTTTTGATGCTGCAAATGCAAAAGCCCAAACAGCGGCTGGTTGAAAGGGTGAAATTGAATAGCAAATTGAATGTATAAATGGACGTGTTGTTAGAATACTGTAAAATTCTTCTCCAAATCTTTAAAAAAAAGAGTGAAAAGAACAATCTCTGAAATTATTTTAAAATAATTAGAAAACAAACATTACATTAATAATTTAAAAATATTATTTCAATTAATTCTTATCAATTTATTTATGTTTTCTCATAATCTTCCCTTTCTGTTAAAATTTAATTACTGAAATTTTAAATAATCTATGTATATATTATATGTATGTATCAAATAATATCAATAAATTGTTCATTAAATTAATTTATGAATAATTTATTTGAGAAATATAAAAACAATTATTAATTCATTTATTTATATTTGAATAAAATTTCACAGTTCAATTTTTTTTTCAAATTATTTTGAATTATGGAAAATTCATTTCATTCCTCACCTGATCGTTGCAATAAGGCTGAACACTGTGAGAGTTACATTCCATAGGCATAATGGCAATCGAAGATTCCATGCCTTTCGAGTTCGCTGATAGCGTTGTAAGGCATGAATTATGCAAACGTAGAGAACGGCTATATATGCTGATGTACTCCAATGCTTACAATTAATTAATTTAATTACAATTAATTAGTTAATGTAAAATGAAAGAAAAAACTTTTTGAAAAATATACACAGAAAGATTTGTTTTCATTTTTCTCACAAATAAATATTACAAAAAAAAAAAAACAAAAACAGAGAAGTACATTGTTTACAATTTAAAATTACTACCTAAAAAATCTTTCTTCGCTTTAATCTTAACACAAATTTTCATTTTCTTTCAATCTTTTTTAGCAAACAAAAAAAACATTCTTTTCGATTGTATTTCAATTGAAAGGACTAATTATTATTATTTATTATTATTATATTATTATTGTATTATTACTATATTATTGTCATATTATTATTTATTATTATTATTATTCATCATTATTATTTATTGTTATTATTATTATTATTATTATTGTTATTATTATTATTGTTATTATTATTATTTACTATTATTTATTATTATTATTATTATTTATTATTATTATTATTATTATTATTATTATTATTATTATTATTATTATTATTATTATTATTATTATTATTATTATTATTGTTATTATTATTATTTATTAGTTACTAAGTATTAGTTATTAATTATATGTTACTGTGCATTATCTGTGTAAGCATAATGCTTCCATCTGTATGCAAATCTATGATAGATTTGTTATTGCAAAGAATCTTTAAATTTCAAACGATCGTTTTAGGAAGTGGCGTATCGAATTCACAATTTAAAAAGATTACACTCACTGCGAGCTTATAATCAAACAATCAAAGTGTTGGAGAAATTAGCAAAGAAATTGGGCTTAAATTATCGTACTGTTGAAGATGCTAAATGGACATTTTGGGGATCGATCTTTTATTCATTCACTGTTTATACAACCATTGGTACGTCGTCACATAATTTGTTAATTAATTCTGTTGACCTTTGGTAATTTGTTAATTAATTCTATTGACCTTTGGATCAATGAGTGACCTTTGATACTGTAATCAATAATCATTTTAATTTTTAAAATGTTGAAAACATTCGTTTTAAAGTTTAAAAGAGAAATTTAAGATGAGAAGAAAAAGGCTAAGCTAATTATTTATGTGTTTACAGTTCTACAACATTGTTGATAAATGCGGTAACATATCCAACTAATTATGAAACGACCGAAAGAATAAAAGTGCCATCGTTTCAGCTTTGAATTAGCATATTTCAGGCTACGGTAACATTTATCCCGTAACAATACTTGGACGTTTCTTGACGTTAGTTTACGCGTTCATCGGTATACCGTTAACATTATTCTCACTAATCGCATTAGGAGGCTTATTCGCACGATTTTGCAAGATGCTATGGATAATGTTAGCTAAGACATTAGCTCGATCATCGCGATTCGTCTCGGAGAATCTCGAAAAACAGATTGTAAGGATGGATTAAGACAGTTATTGATTTTTACTTAAATAATGCTAGCAGAAATTATTAGAACTAAAATGGTTAAATTGATTTTTCAAAGTTTGTTATTTTGTTTATTACTTGCTGCTTGCTAATCTTATAATTTAAGTTTTTTTTTCGAAATGTTACATGCAATTTTGAAATTTCAATAATTTACAATAATTTCAAGTGCATTTATGGCAAAAATTAATTGTCCAAATGATCAAGGAAATGGACATTTTTGAAATTTTACCTGAATTAATGTAAATATTGTTTGTGTTAAGAGCTAAACGCTTTTTAAATCATTTTATTTATAATCAACTGAAATCTAATTATAATCAATTAAAATTTCCATGCAATTGCATTTGTGCAATTTGAAGTAAACTATGAAGTTAGTTGAAAAGTTGAAAAAAGTTGAAAGTTAAAAAGTTAGTTGAAAAATTTTAAACTTTAAAAGATAGTTGTTTTATTTGAAATGGTAACCGATTACGGTAATTAAAAGCTTGAAAATGATGAATCGGTTTCTTGTTCCACCTTTCCAGTTACTATTTTGAGGAGAAGAAAATGACGTCATCATCAGATATAATTTTTGACGAAAACGAGCAATTGCTGAAATTTCCGGTTTTCAGTCTAATTTTGATCACAGCGCTTTGGACGTTCATTTGTGCCGGTTTATTTCTCATTTTCGAAAACGATTGGTCTTATGGTAGGCAACTGAATTGTTATTTCAATGATTTTGGCTTTTCTACGATATTTCAATTTAAACATTTTCAAGTCATCAAGCATTCTCAGTCTCTTTGAAACTTTTGCACATTTGGAGCGAAGAAGAAAACAAAAGGTGTAATTTATTACAACGTTTAATTTGACGTTTCAAAGTGTTTTTGTGCAAAATGTGTACTATCGACGTTTCATTAACGTTAAAGTATTAATCCTTACGTGAGAATTTTTTAGGCACATCGCTTTATTTTACGTTAATTTCATCTACAACGGTTGGATTTGGTGATGTTTTGCCCAGTCGACCGGAACACATTGTGCAAATTGCCTTATGTCTGCTAATTAGCCTTGCATTAGTCTCAACTGTCATTAATGTCATACAACAGCAAATTGAGGCATTAGCTATGGTAATTAACTAATTCATTTAATTTACATTTTGAAATTTTTTTCTTTAACTTTTAAAATTCTTTAACTTTTAAATTCTTAAGTTTTAAATTTCATTCTTTAACTTTTAAAGCAATTATTTAATTTCATAGCTTATTTAATATTTCATTCGCTTATTAAATTCAATATATATATATATATATATATATATATATATATATTTAATTAAAAACTTCAATTCAATATCACTCATTAAAATTATTGATTACTTAAGTGTGCAATTTAACTTTTCCATCGTTTTACTAATTTTTTTTAATCATAAAATTGTTATCTTCAGCATATTTCCAATATATAAATTAAAAGAAAAATTTTACGATTAAATACTTTCAGTATAATTAATTGTTCTTATTCATTTCTTAGTAACTATTTTTGTTTACTTTATAATTAATTAAAAGTTTGAATTTTCGAATTTTGGAAAATATGAAAATTCACACTTTACCTATTCATTAAGGACATTGATAAAAACATCGACAAGGAATACAAAAATGCACTGGAAAAAATAGAATGTGTTGATGATCGTTTCGAGTACAACATTGCCGAAACTGATGATAAAGACGGCACTGACGAAGCAGCAACTAATCAGAGCCTAACAAACGGTTAATTAATTAATTGAATTAAAAGTATTGAAAAATTTTTTTGACAAAACTTCAACACACGAAAATTATATTTAATAAAAATCCGATACAGTGAATATTTTATTGTAATGGAATTAATTTCGACAGAAAAAATTGAGGACATGTGATTAAAAAACTAATTATTATTATTATTTATTATTTATTATTATTATTATTATTATTATTATTATTATTATTATTATTATTATTATTATTATTATTATTATTATTATTATTATT
>JABVXW010000463.1:0-37184 GCA_013365375.1 Litomosoides brasiliensis | reverse complement strand
TCATTTAATTGATTCAATGCGAAGCATCAGTGTAGTAGAAGGTTTCTTCGATTCACTGATATATTCTTGTACTCATTGGCCAAACCAGTCGGTGCTATTACCTATCAACGATCATTCCTCCTGGTTTGTTTCGTAAAACCTTGTCCTGCTGCTGTTGTTGATTGCTTTTGTCTCAGATTTTTTCACTGTTAAAGTTTGCTCTCATGGTGTGCAGCACGTGCTCCTTACGAAATTTTGCCTGTCATAACCTACCAGGAGAGATACAAGTACGCTTAATCTTTGTTTCTCATTTTAAACATCATGAAATATTTCACTGTCACAATCTATCGGGAACTGTTACACCAAGAGGTACAAGTACGTTTGGTCTTTGTTTCTCATTGTAAAGGTCATTTTCGCACTCACATTTCAGTTTAAATTCTTTTTAGTATTCACTCATTATTATTTTTTTGTTAAGTTCAAATACATGTTTTTTTTGAATGATTTATAAAGTATTGTTTAAATATATTTATATTTTTAACTAACTTGACAACAAACGGGTGGTTAGATTAGTCAATGTTTAGATAAAATTAAAAATTTTGTATCGGTTATGACGAAAAAGAATGAATGGGTAGATGGATGCGATCGTATACAGCGAAAAGTTTTACATTATCAGAAGAGAAGATAAGCTACTTTTCCGTTATCGTATTGATCATTTGTTTAAACATTCCATTCTTTCTTTCAAACACTGGAAACTCACAAAACTTAGAGTATTTGTTGAGGGATGCATTGATTAAACATCACAGCAATATTGGAAGAGTGGTTTTTTTTCTTATCGCTATTATTATATTATGATTTATCAACCATTATCATATCGTTCTGCTTGGACAGATAGACAATAGTAATCCTTATTTTTGTTCCTTCCAATCTCCCCTCTTTTATTGTCTCTCTTTTCACCCTGAAAAAATATGATCATTTTGATTAGTCATAGCACATTTCTTTCTAAACGATTTGAATTTCCACCAATGAACTTTTTAACATTTTTGTAGTGAATGAAAAGAAAGAAAAAAATGATAGCAAAAAGCAAGTAGATATGTTTTGCAATCCAGATGTGTGTTCATTTTGATTGCATCATATTATTCTATTACGGCTTAATAGGCTTATTCTTTTCAGTTAACTAACAGTGTTGTTAATATCGAACTCGACCACTCATAATTTACCTCGAAACATATTACTGCGGAAATTTTATTTGCAGTAAATTCGCAATTTTCTCTTTTCTACATTTTACCTCTGTGATCAGCACTGACTTTACTGCCTTACTTTCTTCAACACGCTTTCTCATTAATTATTTCCGGAATCTAGAATTGATAATATGATAGCAACAATACAAAACCTGTATTTGCATTATTTTTTTTTCATTTTTACGATAACCTAACTCAAGACAACGTTTACCACTTGCTGACTGGGTCTTAATTTGCGTTTACGATTTTAAAGATAGATTGGTTGGTTCTTTGATGACTGGCATTATGTAGGCTTTATATTTTATGTTTTAAAGGTTTGTATATGCTATGTTATCTTCGTCACATGTCGATACATTAGAGCTTGCTCCAATTGTTGTTTGTTGTACTGAACGCAGTAGCGAACCGTCGCTTTATTAGTTTTTTTATTTTAATAATTTTAGGAGTAGTTTATTGTTGTTCATTACAGGTTTAATACTGCTGCTATTTCTAGTACAGCATATAAGTGAATTTAAATGAACAATGACTGTGATGATGTTGGAAGTGGTGGTTTCGCAGAAAATTCATATCGTCAAGGAATTCCAAAAACCGCTAGTGTAAAAAGTGTAAGAGTATGGTGCGATGGATGGTTAGTACTTATCTGTTTTGTATTATTCAGATATGATAATAAACAAATAAGTAATTAAGTAAGTGAAGCCTTAATAAGTAAGCAACAGAGGTACATGAATAAATTAATGATTATTTACAGCTACGACATGGTACATTTTGGTCATGCAAATCAGTTAAGACAAGCTAAACAGTTTGGTGATTATTTGGTTGTCGGTGTGCATACTGATGAAGAGATCGAAATGCATAAAGGTCCACCAGTGTTCAGTGAACAAGAAAGATACCGCATGGTTCGTGGTATAAAATGGGTTGATGAGGTAGAGTGTTACTCTTCTTAATAATTTCCTAAGTTTAATGTATTGTCTAATGTATTAGATAATAAATTAAATAACATGAGGAATATTTATATTTCCTCGTCCATTTGTCCCTCTCTCAGAACTGTAATTTTCAGGTCGTTGAAGGTGCACCTTATGTAACAACAGTTGAAACGCTCGATAAGTACAACTGCGATTTCTGTGTTCACGGTGGTGAGAGTGTAGTTTCTTTATGTTCATTGCCAAAGCTTCGTAATTTTTAGAACATTATGATTTCGATTGATAAAGTATAGTAGTACACTGCTTATTCTTAGAATTACGACATAGGAACGGTTTGTTTTATTTTGATTCTGAGCTTTCATTGTTTTTCAGACGACATCACATTATCTGCAGACGGTACTGATACATACGCAGATGTCAAAAAATGCGGACGTTATCGAGAGTGCATGCGAACATCTGGAATTTCCACAACGGTAAGAGAATTATGTACTTTTATGGTATGTAAGTATTATGTCAACAGAGCTGAGTTAAAAGCTAGATATACATAAGTGAAAGTTTTCAGGATCTGGTTGGACGTATGTTACTGTTAACAAAAACTCATCATTCATTTGCAGATGATATCACCAAACATGAAGAGAGAGCTAGGTTTCTCTCCACGGTTTGTGTTGGTTTTCAAAAATTTCCTTGATGCATTGTTTTAGTTTCTGTCATTCCCTTTTTTAAGAATAAAAGTCATTATGAATTACTGAAAATTCGATATTTTATTCTTAAGTCATTCGTGTAATTCATTTATTACACAAATTAATTCATCCAAGAACTGTGTGACATGGCGGTAATAGGTGCTATTTATGATTTTTTAATCTTAATCAATAGATTCTATAACCTAGTTCTTGTATACTTAAATTTGCTATATGTCCATGTGTGTTATTGTTGAAGGATCGGAAAGCCGTATCTCCTTGGACGAGGGTGTCTCGTTTTTTGCCATCAACTCGAACTATCATGCAATTCGCAGAAGGTCGTTCACCTGGAGAACATGACGTTGTTGTGTATGTATCTGGTGCATTTGATTTATTTCACATCGGCCATTTATGTTTTTTGGAAGAAGCACGGAAACTGGGTGATTATCTCATTGTCGGCATTCATAATGATCAAGTAAGAAAATAATGTGATTTACCAGTTTCGAAATTCAATGTTTGAATAATAAAGAATACGTATTTACTAGCAACAGCATCCTTTCAATTAGAGGATCAATTAATCGTTTTTTTTAGGTCGTGAATGCTTATAAAGGTGGAAATCATCCGATAATGTCGCTGCATGAGCGTGTGCTGAGTGTTCTGGCCTATAAAGTTAGTATATTTTAAGTTAGTCACTTTTCTGCGAAATAATTCAGCCAGATGATGCATTTCCTTTAAGAAAACAAAATGCCCACTAATTTAATTCGCCATGGCTGATTTGTGTTGCTTATTTAAGTGTTCTATGTTTTGCAGTACAGTCGTTTGTCGTATCTGTTACCCGAAATTTCTTCCTTTTGAAATTGATTCAGTGAATTTTACACTTGGTATTAGTTCACTAAATCACTTAATCAAATCCTTCAGATTTTCGTGCTCAACTATTAAAAAAATTCAGGATCATCAAGTAAAAGATAATGAGCTTTCATTTGGCAAAAGATGCGCTCTGAAAATCTGAATTATGAGAAAGCTATTTGTATTTCAAAAGAAGCAAAGACAGCTTAAAAGATAGAAATAAGATTTTGCTGCAATTACAGCGATCATTCTATTTTTTACTATCTATTTTGTATCTTATATGTTGCATAGTACTTTTCAGCCTGTTTCTGAGGTAGTAATTGGCGCACCATATTTGGTCACAGAAGAATTAATAAAACGTTTCAATATACAGGTATGCATGCGTCTTTGGGAATATTTAAATTTCATGGCTTGCAAGTAATAAATCCAAATTTTCAACTTTAATTTCTTTTATACAACCTTTCCATTGTCTTATTTGAATTATATTGTTTCAAGTATAGGAAAAACAACAATATTTAAGTCGTCCCAAGTATTCTAACATTGCTATTACAGATTGTTGCAAAAGGGACACGACTTCCAGATCATCAGATGCCAGGTGAACCGGATCCATTTCGACTGCCTAGGGAAAGGAATATGCTGCGATTGATTGATTCGGGTAACAATATGTCTACTGACCAAATTATTACAAGGATCATCGATCACAGGTATATGCAGGCGTCTTGCACTTCTTTATATACCTGTATTAAGGTATAAATTGCTTTTTAAAAATGTCACATCGCTGGGACGCTAATGTTTTATGCATTTAGCAGTTTATGTTTGCGATTTACTATCATCTTTTTATCAGAGTATTGTGGAGTGATTCTCATATGGTGTAATTAAATTACATCATATGAGAATTATTGTCACAAAGCGAATTATTAAGATTCAAGTTACTTAGATTTGTAGAAGTAAACAGTGATGTTCTGCATCACTTTTTAGATTATAAATCTTTTGTTTTGTAATTCTCGTTTTTGACAAGGTTTTAAAGTAACACAGACTTGCTTTTGTGTGGAAAATTTGCAATATTTTCAGGAATGATTATGAAAATCGAAATCGGAGAAAGGAATATCGCGAAGCAGATGTTTATGAGAAAATTAAAAGTTTTAGTTTAGATACTCTTCAAGTAATTAGTATCTGATCTATACGATATAGTAACTATGAATCCATACCTTAATTTTCGGACATTTCTTCATTATTGTTGCCGATATGTATACAACTGAATTAAGACTTGAGGCAGTGCTATCCTTTATTTTTTGGCATAAGATAAAGCCAAGGCTGCACGGTTTCTGGAAGTGCCAATTTATTGGGAATCATTTGTTTCAGTATTACTGGCCATAACTTTATTTAGTGAAGTTCACAAGTTTTGGACTGCTCTATACAAATTGTTTTTTCCATGATTTGCAAAGATTAACTTTACACTAATATGACTTTGAAATATTTCGATGCAGAAAATTTTTCGAACATAAGTTTCGGAACTTAAGTAGAAGCATTTATCAGAATGTATTAGTGTCACTTTTTCATTGTTAATACAGTGACTTTCTAATTCATAGATCCATTCAATTTCTACTACCGTCTCTTTGATTCATTATCATTTTTACCGTTGATTTATCTACCTTTCATTACATCTTCTTATTTCATATATTGCACTTGGTAGGGTTAATGTAAGAATATTCCCATCTTTTTTGAGTGGAAACATCTTTCAATTGATTTGCTATGAGTATCGAGATTAGGCTGAAGTATGACTTGTTATGTTTCGCACAATTCAATCGTTTTTTTCACTTATTCAGATATTATTATTACCTGTGTTGAACAGTTTTCAAGATGGATTTTTTTTATATGTTAAGTATTAGGAAATGCTTCATAAATGTTGGCAAGAAAAAGATTATGCATGTAGTGCTATATGGTTAGGTTGGAAAATTTCGAGTTCCATAATACACCGAATGGTTAGTTAGTACTCAAGAAGTACAAGTCACTCATCATAAGATATTTGAAAAGACGAAATGCTAGTTTAAAATTGCTTGCATCATTGGTGATTTGAGTTGTTTGACAAATTCATTCCTACTACTAATTTAAATGTGACAATATCATATTCGGTTAAATTTGTGGTACGTTGTCTTTTCATCGTTCAGAAACGTTTGATTAGCCGTCTTTAATTTGTGCGTGAATGAATGGATTCATTTAATTGATTCAATGCGAAGCATCAGTGTAGTAGAAGGTTTCTTCGATTCACTGATATATTCTTGTACTCATTGGCCAAACCAGTCGGTGCTATTACGTATCAACGATCATTCCTCCTGGTTTGTTTCGTAAAACCTTGTCCTGCTGCTGTTGTTGATTGTTTTTGTCCCAGATCTTTTCACTGTTAAAGTTTGCTCGCATCACATGTATTTGTGATTTAGCGAAAATATTTTTCAATTTTGTGGTATGACATTCGAAAAGTGAGCAATGAAAATGTTGCTGGTTTTTTTTGAACTACGATGATTTGGTCGACATTTGTTATTAAAAATTTTTTCTTTTGAAAGTCTATTGAAATTCAGGCTACCATTCTACTTTACAATATTTAAATTTCATCAGATGTTTTATTTCCTTAGGACAATTGGTGTTGAAAGATGACAGAGATGTAGAAGGAGGTTAAAAAAAAGAGTACATTATATCATTTGTTCACATGAAATTTTTTTTTTGCACTGCAATAATTCATTCGAGTCATTTCAGTTTGTTTTACAGAGATATGAATGTGATTCATATGTTACTCAAAAGATCGAGTCAGAGAAAACTATATCATACTGATCCATATTTATTATATAAATTTATTGATTTTAATAATACTACTTGGCTTTTAGTGATTCGGCAAATATTTACAGTACTTTTTTTAAAGATATCCAGACATGACGTATGAGTATGTACCACACTTATATTATTGTGATGTGTGAAACAACATCAAAGAGTTTTTATTTTTAATATAAATTTTTCTTTAAAAAAAAGAACTGAAAGTCTTCTTTTAGCATCGGAGATGAGAGCTACGTTAGGATTGAATGCATTATTCATTCAATGCAAACGTTAACCAAACTGTATGCGTCTAAAACGTAAAAGTATCAACTTTGCGCTGTTTATATGTTGAAACTATAAGTATCATTTTTAGAAAGTCATTTTAAAAACTTTCATAAAGGAAGTCTTATGCTCATTATATTTGCTTTAAAAGTGATTTAGAAATTTTCCTATGCAAGGAAATATCTTTCAAAATTTAGCTTAGCATTACAATTATTGATCGCATAACTTATACATTGCCTATTATTCCGAAATGCAATTTTTGATTATATCACTTTGAACATTTGTTTTTTTTAAAAATAAAAATACCTTAGTAATTTCCATAAGCAATGTTAGAATTTGTAAAATACCACGAAAGAAATTATGAATTCAGATCACTTTGGTTTGTTAGAGTTCCAGTTTACGAAGGTATTAAGCACAATAAAGCGCTATCTGTCATCAGCAATGATTTAGCTATTATAACTGATAAATCGGTTTCCGGTACGTAAGGGATTTGTCTTTTTTTCGAAACGTTAAAGAAAGTGAAATTAACTTGACAATTTTCTTTTGACACTTTCGTTCCGTACTATTTTGTTTACTTAATGATCAATATATATAACATTCATAAAGAAATTTGAATAGCGAAATCAGTGGATAACTTGGAAAATTTTAAATAAATTTTTGACGATAAAAAACATAATAGAATTTTTTTTTGTTAAAAATCTAGGAAAAGGCAGAAAAACGTTTTTTATAAACTTGATCCGATCGATCTTTTATCCTCACATGTAGAATAGAACCAGTAACATTGTTAAATACATTTTTTTTAATTTTTAATTTTTTAAAATTTTTGTTGAAAAAAAAATAGTTCGCTCGCCCAAAAGAGTGTGAAATTACATCATCATGTTACTTTACACAGCAAAAATGCTCCAAAATTAATTTTTAGTTTTTCGTTTCTTTTTTACCTCTTGATCACTGGTTAATATTTAAAAGTTTTTTTCATTAATTTAAGACGGAAAGAATGTGTAATTTCCATTTCCATAGAATTGAAATGTTTAAAATTCATTGATTCTTTTTTTTTAACTAAACAAATGATTTAAGCGAAAAAATGAACATTTGAATTTCGAATTTTTAGCATAGCGTAAAATTTTCCATAAATTAATGCATATCTCAGGGCTACGGAAGTGTTTTTAATCTAAATGATTTAATAAATCCTTAAATTACGCCCACATGCGTGCATCTTGAAATTAAATTTTACAGAATTAAAAAAATTTTAATTGCAATTTCTTGTTACATTACAAAGAGTGTATTTAACAGTAAAATTACCATGAAATATTTGAAAAATCGCAACATCTCATTATTTCCATTTGTGTTTTTTTTTTAGAGTGTGAGCTTTTTCGGAATTTGGAAAAAGATTTTCTTCATTTTTGTTTAGGAAATATTTCAGAGCTTATAAAATTTTAAACAGTAAATGATTGATTGCGTATAAGCTTTAACTCTTTTTTTTTGTTCTCAATAAGTTTTAATTTCAAAAAATCATAAATGTGAAACGTATTGTATTGCCATTTCATATGTTTCCATTCTTGTGTCATGCAGTACAATGATATTAAACAAACTGATAAGCCTGAAATGTTGATTTGTGTGAGTGAAGGAGATATGTGAATTGTAGTAATGAGTGAATGGAAGATCGAAAAATGCTTATCATTTACATCAACATTATCATCTATCGATCATTTACAGTGATTGGGACCAATGTTTTAAAAAAAAATATTTATATTTGTCAATTAAAAATTATATGTATAAATAAAAATGTATTTCATCTCATTTCAATACACAAAACTGTATTGGCTTAAAATAAGCGCGTTTAATGCATTCATAGTTTTGATGCTATTTTTTTGCTTTCTTTCTTTTTTTTTTACAATTTAAATGAATGAACACACGACACAAGAAATAATATTGGAATCCCCGGCATTTGAGCATTTGATGGAATTCACTGATAATTACGAACAGAAAAGAGAAGTAAAGAAAATGTTGAAATGGAATATATTTGCAACCCACCAGTGAAAAAAAGAAAAAAAAAGGAAATGCTGTGTAATATCCTTACCTATATATATATATATATATATATATATATATATATATGGATGGATACACAAACTTTGCGAGATAGCAAGGAAGCAAACTATAGGAGAGAAGTTAGGAGAAGGATAATCAATTGAATCTTAGCTATTGATTCTAGAAATTTTGGAGTAAAATTCAGTACTGATGCGTTACGAAAGAGAATCGGTAACGATGAAGCAAGCACAATGATGAAAAATAAATAACGTCCCTCCAAATGAAATCATAATTAAAATTACCTTAAGTATCATCGATTGAGAACGGATTTCAGCAAAAAAAAAAGAAAATCAGTAATAAAAAATTTTTTTTTTTGATAAATTTTATTGAAAATTTGTTAGTGAAAAAAAAATTTTTCCTCCTTTTTAACAAAATTTCTTTCTCTTTTGTGTGTTGCACCTTTTTTTTTCATTTTTTGCAACATAATTTAATTCTCAGCTCGACGAGATACATGAAATGCGTACCATATTTTGTTACAATTATTTGATAAAATTCAAATTGAAATTTGCAATTGGCTAGCAAAATGATACATAAAAATAGAAATACTGCAATATTATTCACAATTCAAGTTATAATCGAAGATATATTTATCATCGTGAAAAAAAAACGAAGAAAGAATCATGCATTACCATTTTATAATGTGCACAAAAATTTTGTCTTTTATTTTTTTGCTTTTCTTTTTTTTGGAAAAAAATTAAACCAATAGATCAATTAAAATTTAGTAAAAGAAAAAAAAGGGGTCAGTAAAAAAAAAACTATTAAAATTCAGCAAGATAAAGAATATTAGTAATACAATTCTAGTAAAATATATAAAATAATATACGATAATGTCATCACTCGTCTCCAAGAATTTGAGATCCTTGTGGGTGGAGAGAAAGGTAAAAATTATTGAGTTATTGAATTTTGTAGCACTGAGGTGAAATATACCAAAAATTTTCAGATAATACTACTACTTTTATGCTATTCACACATCATCCATAATTCCTATTCAATTTCTTTCACAAATTATTTTATTCACTTCCTATAGCAATTCAATTCCATCTACCACTCCTCCTCCCTTCCTTCTTTCTTTTTTTTTTAACTCATAAAAATGATATTGCGATCTTTTTCTGAAAATAACTGTGTTTGATAATTGTCTATTTTTGCTTTAGAAATTTTCGATTCAAAATTCCATTACTAGAAATTTTATTTTTATCAAACACTGAAGACGAAAAATCAAATTTCAAATTTCAGGTTTCTTTAAAAAAAAAAAAACAAATTTACTACTACTCCACGAGAATTCAACTCTCAAATTTGACGATCATAAAATTCTCCTTAAGTTGCCTCGTGAAAATATCATGTTGTGCATATTCAAAAGGTAAAAGCAAAAAAAAAAATACCTCGGAGAAATAAACCATTTTGCCTGCATAAAAAGGAGTTTACATTCAAAATTATCCCGATAATTTGTAATAAACAAAAATAAATGTGGGAAGCATCAAAGCAAAAGAAAGCAAAAATCCTGATACAATGATAGAAAATGAGTGGAAAATTAAGCACTAAAAGTTGCCTATTAAGCACATATAGTTGAGAGAAAAAAAAAACTTCTGTAATAGTTGAACACTTATTGAAGTGTGCAAAAAATGAAATCGATACATTTGGTTTTTTTTAAAAAAAAAAAAAAGAAAGAAAGGGAGACTAAAACCGATGTCACACAATCACAGAAGTCCATTTTACAATTTGTCATCAAAAACAAAAAAAAAAACTAGCCTGTAAAAGAATACCTAGATCAAGAAAAAAAGAAATTAATGGCACTTGATCAATTTTTAATGCGAATCATGGGATGATACATCTGATGGTTCTGGTGTTGCTCCCATTTGTGTAATAACTTGAACCGCTGCACTAGGATTTCCAATATTACCATTCTCATCCAGAAAAATATTCTCGACTCCTGTTCTACCCAATGTACCAGATGTTCCTGTTCCTGTCATTACTGTAGCCTCTCTGCTACCTCTAGCAGATACTCTTTCTACAGTTTCGTCTTCGTCCGGTGCAGCATTTTGACGACAAATTGGACATGTACGATTACCCTTTAGCCACTTATCAATGCATTTCAAATGAAAATGATGTGCACACGGTAGCATGCGAACTAGATCACGTTTCTCAAAATCGCATTGACAAATTACGCATACTTTTTCTTTCAGAAGTGCTGGATCAGTGATACGGAATGATTTTAGCTTGTCAATTTCGTTCCTGAAAATGTGAAAATTATAATTTAAATCCTAGCAGCAATATTATTAACAGCTAAACAATAAGAAAAACCTTCCAACACAAACTTTCAATCAAATTCCGAAATAAAGAATGACTGTCTGTTTTCCAAATATCTTCCTAACTCATGCAGATAAAAGTTTACTTTGTCATTCCTTTAGGTGGTAGACGGCCTGGATTAATCTGTGGTCCCATACGATCAAAGATATGGAGCACTGCTGCTTCCCACGCACGGAACGGGATCTCACCACTTGCTAATCGTTCCAACTGCTGATGATAACCAGCTGCTGATACAGTATCGATGCTTGGTTGAAGTGCCGGTTGTTGTGGCATCCAATCTGCAGTCATCGTCGGAACAGCAACTGGTCCCTCAACCTGAATTCAACACATTCATATATAGATTAGTTAGTTACCTAATTTGATTGATTGATTTGATACTAACAATCTTATCCTTTTGCATGCATGATTTCTGTCACTCACTAATTACATATAAAAAACAAATAAGTACAGATAGATGCATTTTTCTACTCAAAAAATAACAATAAAAATAAAACGTAGAAAGAGACGGCACAAAAACGTACTAAAGGAACAGAATTTCGAGTACTATCACCGTAATACTCCACTGCAACAGGATTACGAGTCCTTCCAGCACTTGACAGGATATGTGTAGCAGTAGCTGAATCAACGCTAGCCTCAGCAGCTGCTTGAGCAATTCGAGCACGAGAAGCTGCTGCTTCCATTTGCTCATTAAGTGACCTCGGAACATATGAAAATCCAGGATACAGGCGGTAGTGCGCCGAATTGTGATCCCAACTACTGTTACCACTCATTGTTGGTGGAACTCCAGATGCTGACCTGTAAAGTAATTCCATTTCATATATAATAGTACGACGGCTGGTTTGAATATTAATGTAAATGTTTCACAGAAGTTTGATCGAAAATTTTCGACCAAAATATGCTAATGTATAGATTACTACTAATTATATATTTATGCATTTCTAATTATAACTATTTCATGTATTTGTAGGTTGGAATAAGTGTGAAAATATCACATTACAATGATTACAAATAAGAAGTCCTCTTTACAAGTATAATTGATTTAAATAAAAAGCATTCGTCACTTACATCTGATAGGAATAACCAATGAACTCATTCTATTACATCCAATCCTTACAAAATAAGTGTGAGAGATATGAGAAAAATTGTTGCTTACACAGGGAGTTCATCCACTGAACGCCGAAGATCAGAATATTCTTCTCGAATTTCACTCATCGATGGCGGAATAAATGAACGATCCAGAAATGGAATATCCTGCGATAGATATTGCACTGGTGTTGATGGTAGGCGTAAACCCATCAACGACTGTATAAATATAATATGTATTTTATATACTTTACTTGAAATTTAACTAAAAAACTTAACTAAAGCTGATTAGTAATTTTCTGTGTACATCATTATAATGCTATTTCTTATTTTTCCTTTTCAAATATAAAAAAATATTTGCTGTAACAAGTATATCAATAATATCTTCCAATACGTACGCTAAAACTACACCAACCATTCAACTTTACCTTTAACACATGAAACAGGAGAAAAGAAAAAACCAACCGGATGCGGCAGAAAGTACGTATAATTTGTGACCGAAGGAGGTCCATGAAGGTGAACAGCAATTGGAGTCTGTAAATTATTTATTTGAAATTTGCATATTATATAAATTAACTAAAGTTATTGTCATTTCATATTTAAGACATCATACCGAGTGGTGTGGCCGTTGTCTGATCTGAATTTCCTGAAATAAACAAACCTTCACGAAAAAAAAGAAATTTACTAAATGAACAAACCAAATTATGTACAAAAGATGTGCTCGGCAGAGCAGTAAGCTGAGCGTGAACTTGAGGAGCGATAACCTGAGGTCCAAAACTTGGCGCTATAGGTGGTTGTACAGCAGGAACGGCAACATCATAACCCGTAGCTGAAGGCATGAGGCACGCTTGCTCAACAACACCTGAAAGTTGAAAAAATTAGTTAAATTGATAAATAGTTTAAAGTGGAATATCTTAACAATACTTTCACCTGTAACTGTAGATTTTATTTGAAATTTCACTTTTTTCCCCCTCTTTAAATATTATTTTTATTGAGAAATTTCATTTTTTATCACAACATTTTGAAGCTGATTTTTGTGATTAAAAATATCGAACTTAATATTCCAATTTTAACGTTATGAATAAGAGCACTACGGTACTGTTTTCTCGACACTTTATCACTTTCCACTAATGATAACACAGATTAAATGGAGTATGAATTAAAAGAATTCCATTATTTATCTTTTATACAATTAATGCTAACAATTCTGATACGACAAATACGGAGGAGACTTTGCACCGCTAAACACAGCCGTACGTAGTATAATCAAACACTGGTAATACTAAAGTTACTAGCTTAAATAGTTAATAAATACGCAAATTACGGAAAAATGCAAAGTACTGAAGAGAGAGAAATATGCGAAATTCCGGAAATATTTCCTTAACACAGTTTTTTTTCCTGTTATTTAATTTAAGTTCAGCCTTTTTGTAAGTTAGCAAAGAGAAATATTTGTAAGAGAAATCAGAATTTGTAATCATTTTGCATGAAATCAATTATCAAAATAATGCCTCACTCACTTTTTTTCCCAATTATTTTTATAAATACTAAGCGTTCAAAGAGATAATGCTTCACTTTTCGATTAGCAAGATATATTGAGTATTGTTAAATTAGTGAGTTTTTTTTTATAAAAATCAACTTAATACTGAATTTTCTTTTCGGAACACTAAGTTAAATTAATAAATAATTAATTAACTCAATAAACAAATAATAGAATAGAATAGCGAACCGTTAACGCAGCAACTGGGAAATGCAGGTCTAATATATGATGATGCATCCGTATTAGCATTACGTCGACGACGACTTGCTGAAGGAACATCTGCAGTTGGTTCCACATCTGCCGTACGCTTACGTGACGTCTCACCAGCTGTTGCTGGTACGGTTGACGTTTCTGTAAATTTGCACCAAATAAAAAATTTTGTAAAGTAAAAATTTTGGAAAACATTATGACTGACTGAGTACAGAGAACGCAATTTTCCGTTATTGATAAGTAATTTCAACATAATTTCACCACTATCAACTATGATACTATTAAATTTTTATTGTTAAAATTGAAAGTATAGAATTTTATTTTCGAAAAAAAAGATGATATCCTGTTAGCACGATTATATCACTGGTATTTTAAAACCTTATGATCAGGAATTGAATTAAATTTTATCATTCAATCTAAGAGTTTCAAACATCATCAGGATTAATCTTCAATAGCTAATGTGTGAGAAATTAATGAATGCTCGATCACAGGATAGTGATATATGTATATGTCATAAATCATCATACTAATATACAATAAACAATCTTTGTTTTTAGAAAAAAGTTTTTTTTTTAAACTTTTATGAAATAAAATGTAAAACAAAATTTTGACAGAATTTCTTCCTTTTTTTTTCAATTCATCCTTTTTTCGCAACAAAATATTTTGATGCAAATCCTGGTTTTCCTATGATTTCATTGTTTTTGTTCTTATCACACCAACAACTTTTACCGGTACATTCATTTTTCTCATCTTTCAATAGATGCAATAAAAGGCGGCCACATCAAAGGATGATTTTATTGCAGTAGCACTCCAAATTAGCCATTATAATGCTTCAAATTTCGGAAAGTGTAAAGTTAACAGGAAAAAAAAACAGCTACAACATGAATGTACAGCAGCAATAATGCTTATAGCATGCAATAAGTATTAAATTTAAAATTCAAAACAAAAACATCAATGTTAAAAGAAATTTGTGCATTTTATGTATGCCTTCAATTCTTCTTTTCCACACATGCGTGTATGTATGTATATGTAAGTATGTATGTAATAAAATTAATGATTAAAAAAAAAACAAAAAACAAAATTTACAACTTTCCATAAAACTTTTATGCGTCAAAGATATATTTTTGCCTTAATTTTCTGAATTAATAATTAACAGCAGCGAATTTAAGCCTCTCATATTATTTAAAATTTTTTGTGAAACGCATGTATAAGAAATTAATATGCGAACTAATTCAAGGAGGTAAGAAAAAAAAACAAACCTGGAATTTGTTGAAAGACGAAGCCAAGATGAAGGGCTGATTCCACTTCTCTACCCGACATCCTGTTTTTAATTCTTAGCAAAATTTTAAAAATTTGATTTTCAAGGATTACACATATTAGCAAAAATTTGCAATAATTCCTATATGTACCAGCAAATAGCAGTAGAGCTGGTTTCCAGAGATATTTCTGACTAGATGAAGACACATCTGAGGGCACTGAAATCAATTGCACCGTTCCGTACCCTCTCTGAAAAAAAAAATCCATCAATTAATCATTGATAATTTACACGAGTTGTTCGCTGATAGATACGTGTATAGAACGTACGTAAAATGAGTAAGAATTATAATGGTAGATATAAACAATTTAAATTCAAAAAATAAAAAAAATTTTTTTTTTTTTGAAAACATCCACCAGTAATCTAGGAAAGATGATAGCCTTGATCAATTTTGTCAACAACAAAATAAAAATTAAATTGAAATTGATTTAAATTTGATTTGATGATAACAATGACCTTAGGAGGATACCACTATCATTAAGCCTTTAAATTAACAATATCATGAATTATTTACATTCATTTCAAATGCAAATGCAATAAATCCATTACAGTTAAATTTTATTGCTATGTGAGGAAAATATATACGTGATATTCCCTAAACTTGATAAATACAACAAATATTATTCATTTATTGATAATTTAAAAATTTTTTTAAAATAATATTCAATTTAAAGATTAAAACTTTTTTAGTACAAAAAATTTACAAAACATTGTAAAATTCAAAAGATAAAATATAATTTAAAATTTGAATATAAAAAATTTTAATAATATAATTCATATATGAAATTTCATATCTTAACATTGTGTATAGAGTTCAGAATTGCAAACTATAACATTTCATATTATCTACTGAAATTCAATAGCAAAATCAAAATCTTTTACCATTCATAAATACTATTTAATTATAAATGAATAATGATAAGTAAATTTTGCACGTACTATGAATTTATCAATAATTTACCTGCTAACTAAAAATGGTATTCAATCATAACTATCTAATCTAAAAAAAAAAGAGCAAATGATTGCTTCACTTGAAAAAAGACTGATAATTTTGCATGCATTGAAGGAAGAAATATATGTTACTACTGCACTGCATGCTGTAGTAGTAGCAGTAGTAGTAATAGTAGTAGTAGTAGTAGTGGTAGTAGTAATAGTAGTCTTAGTATTAGTATTAGTAGTATTGGTAGTAGTAGTACACTATTCTTTTCAAATTCAAACTCTCTCTCTCTCTCTCTCTCTTTCTTTCTCTGCTCTTAACTAACCATTTTCTCAGAATTTTTCTTATCATTGAATAGCATTGAAACGTCACTGAAATTTGAATGAAACGCATACATTTCTTTCATTGAATGAAACAAAATTTAAACGAATCACACAAATGAACAATTCATGAAGGAATATAAAATAAAGGAATGAAACACAATCCATTACAATAATAATATTAAAGCAAACTTTAAATCTTATCTCCTTCTCTCTCGCCCTCTCTCTCTCTCTCTCTCTCCTTTTTTTGGACACAGTTACATAGGTTTATTATTCCTTCTCATCTCATTCCATTCATTCAACGTGTGTGTGTGTGTGTGTGTTTGCGTGTGCGTGCGTGTGTGTTTATCAACCTTTATTTTCTTAGCATAAATTCCCGTTTCACTCTGTTATCACATCATCTATCACTAATCAGTGGGTTACATTTTTGATTTCGTATTGGAGAAAAAAAAAGAGCAAATGAGCATAATTTAAGATTAAATTAGTAAAACATTGCACAACCTATGTAAGAATCATTTAGTATTCGTAGTTTTTTCTAGTTTTTTTTTCAAATTTTATATATTTTATAGGTAAAATATTTAAATTAAATGTCAGTAGATCAGAAAAAAAATTCGCCAAACAGGAATGGTTACACCTATACCCATCATTAATTGCATGCGTTAAACAACCCTCTCCCCCTCTCTGTCCTGTCTTCCCCCCTACAATATGTTGTGTATAAATTATTTTCCTGAATGTGAAATTAAATTACGATATACACATTATCCTTTTTCTACTAGTATCTACACAATTATCACTCACATAGAGTATGATATGATTCCTAAAATTATTGTAAAATCATAAGTTGTTGTTATAAAAGTAAGAAATGTAAAATGAATGTGATCATTACAGATACTACAATAATTATTATATTTCACGGTATCATGATACCGTTTTAATCAGCATAAATTGATGATACTCATAAAAATGATCGGAGCTATAACAGCAAGTAATAATAATTAAATTAACGACCGTAGCAACAATAGTAATAACTGTTACTGTTATTGCTGTTGCTATTGTTATTGTTGTTGTTGTTATTGTTAACAACAATGACAATAACAGCTGGTCATTTGCTGATACTGTCTGGTGATAAGTGTATGATAATTTTCAATTCATGATAACACAATACAATACACATTACTGAATGGTAAATTGGAAGATGAATTTATAACTGTAATAACCTATCTTTTTTCTACAAACTTAAAATAAGCGCCAGTAGTAGATGTTAAAACGTGTAACAGAAAAAACGTGCTAAAAGGTGTTTGCTTATCATTCATATATATATTTTCTTAGTTTATTCGTTCCTTACGGAACAACGATCGTTTTTGTAGGATAATTAAAAATTGATAGTTGAAGTTCAAATCTTGATCTAAGCAATAGTAGACAAACAATAATAGTATTTTTTTAAAAAAAAGTGAATTTTAGATTAAATTAGACGAATTGAAAAGGACGAGAGTAGGAGAGAAGAAATGATAACGATGAGAAAAATGGTGAATATTTTTAAAATATATGGAAAAATAGGATAGCAGTGGACAAGCATGAGTATGGAGAAGATAAAAGGTCAGTCAGTCACCACATATTACTCGTGAAAGCAGCAGCAGCAATATGCGCTACTCCTACTGCAGCATTAGATGTTAATGATAGTGAAACTGATAAACGATAATGTTGATGTGCTACTGATAGTAACGATGATAATGGCTGAGAAGAGTGAAAGAGGAGAGTAGCGCAAATCCATCGGGATGATTTAGCGCACTTAACGTACTTACAACAAACGAAACCAATAAGCTTTCTCATTTCATTCAACCAATAATGCTAACAGAGAAAATCACATCATTTCAAGCATGAAATAATCATCGTCAAATTCATTGGCCATCATAAATCGGGGAGATTCCACTCAATTTGATGGTCATCGGATGAAGCGACATCGTCTCAATGCCTTCCTCATGCAAGTGACCGCATTTCAGCAAGAACCTGTTTATTTACGCGGATTTTCGTACAGTAATGAATAATTATCAAAGTTATATATGAATGCTTCCTACTGTAATCTAACATTGAAATAATCTAAAAATACAACTATCAAAAATTTACGGCAAAATATGAAAATTAATTAATTAATTAAATCTATTATATGTTTGAGTAAATGCTTCATTAAACGATAATGTAGCAAACGATTACCACAAAAAATAACATTTTTATAAAATTTTAACTTAATAGAATGATTAGTATTACATTTTTAGCATACTTTCAAATATCAAAAATAAAATATAACAAGACGAAAAAAAAACAATTAAAATGAAAGACATGGTATAATTAAGTTTCAAAATTGTAATGATGTAAAATTTTCAGTTGTAAAATTTTAAAGGAGGGAAAATTAAAGAGAGAGAGAAAAAAATATAAACTTTCAAATTTCGAAATAAGCGAATGAGAATAAAAAACAAAAAAAAAATAGGAGCATTGAACATTCGAACACTTCAATGATTCTTCATCATCCTTTTTTCGGTAATTTACATACACTCATTCGATCTTCCCACTTTGAGTGGTTGATAAAGTTTACCACTCTTCTTTTTTTTTCTTTTTGGATTTTTTAGCTAAAATGTTCAGTTTTTTTTTTCATCCTTCAGACTTCTCAATCTTCGTATTTTCTTACAAACATTCTCTTGTCTTCTGGTTTTTTTTTCATGGATAAGGAAGAACTGATAAGAAACGAAAATGTTGTTAAATGGTAGATCGTTGAAATGGAAAAAAAAAGTTATAATAAATAATTTGCAAATATTTCTAAATTTTAATTCTCGTTTTTCACTGATCATTATCCAATTGCGGCTTTTATTTCATCTATCTATATCTTTTTGATTCATTTCATTATCGATTCTGGCACCTTTCGTTCTTCCTCCTCCTCATTTAATTACAATTTATAATTTATGTATTTTAATATCATTCTCTTTCAGGAGATTATCATCAATAACATATTGACTATTTTTATCACTCAGCAATAACAACTACCTGAGCCATAGAAAAATTTCATTCATTCAAGAAAATGAAAATCCTCTAAGTGTACTAATAATGTTTATACAGTTGTTAATTGTTGTAAATTGATGATTAAATTTCATTAGTTAGCAATGAGAATTATTTTTACATTATTTCTTCTATTCTATTTCATTCTAACATTTGATGAAAAAAAAATTTCTTTTTTTTTTGTTAAAGAAACAAATAAGTGTTAGAGTGAAATAATCAAATTATTTAGTTATTGCTATATAAAAGATTTGCAAAAATATTAATTTTTCAAAACTTCTACAATAGTTTTTTTTTCGCTTTTTAATTTCATATAAAATTAATCTCATAGATTGTTGGCCAAAAAATTTTGAACTTCAAACTTTTATATTTCGAATATTTAATATTTGAATATTTGAAACTATTTGAGTGAGTTTAATAATTAATTGCTTATTTGCAAGCAAAATGATGATGAGCGTTATCGTGTGTTAATTAAAAATTTGAATTACCATTAATATGTAATCAGAAATTTAATACCAAAATTGCTATAATTAGTGCAATTTATCATTACAGTTTCAAAATTTACCAATTAGCATTCTTCTTCATTTCTCATTTGTTGCAAAATAATTCGTTTTCTGAGATGAAAATATCAAATTTACCCATTTTCTAATTAATGAATTATTAATTTCATTTGCAAAAAAATTTTCCTATTCTTTAAATGTTTCAACATTAATCCTAAAAAGAAATTGATCAATTGTGTAGAGATTAACATGAAAAATATTCGTTCCAATTTTATTGATCATAAGAAAAAGACGGAAGTGATGATTAAATGATGGAAGGAAAAGTTGAATGAAGATCAACTGTTCATAACATAGTTTGAAATAGGAATGCAGAAATAAAAAAAAAAAGAGAATATTGTGAAAAAGTGCAGCAACGAATAAAGCAGTTTTTTTTTCTTTTCCTTTTTTTCCTCTCTCTCTCTCTCTCTCTCCCAAAAAATTAACCAACCACTAATAGTGAAAATAAACAGTGCTTAATTTAAAAAAATTTTAAATATGAACTAACGTGTTTTGCTTTTATAGCACTTACCGAAAAAATCAAAGTTAAGTGATAAAAGAAGGAAAAAAAAAGTGAAGTTAAATTTGGAGATAAAAGAAAAAATCACATTCCTAAATGTGTTCTTCTAAATAAAAAAATATTATGCACAGATAAATTTTCAAGTTGATAATTAAATCAAAATTAAAATTATTCTAATCATATTTTAAAGTTTAATATTAAATTAAAAAAAAAAATTTTTTTTTCAAAAGATTTTCTTTATCATATTACAGGATGACGAATACATGATGGATGATATAGTGCATGTAACATTTAAAAATTTTTTTTATATCACTTACTATTTCCTAAATTTTTAATTCTAACTTTTCTAAATTATATATCGTAGTGTTTGTTTGAACATTTCAGGTTCATCTTTCCCGCTTTCAAAAGTTAACTAATTCATTTACATAAATTGATGATGACAATGATGCATATGCACACAGTCAGCAGTGCATTCGTCCGTTTTTCAAACCCATAAATGATGAATCATCACCGTCATCATCATTATCATCGTCATCATCATCACACGCCATAAATTAAAGGAATTTTCAAAAATTTCTTTCGAGAGATTTTAAAACTACATAAAAGTGAAATTTTAAACAAGAATAGGAGAGAGAGAAAAAGAAGGTGGAAGAAAAAAAGAACGAAAATAGCAATTGTATTGCACGTATGACTGACTGGCTAACTTTAAACTAATAGCTTTTCTTGGGAGAAAAAAAACAGCTTTTCCTCCTCATTTTTATGTAAAATAAACAATAAGTTTTAATTTTCAAATTTTCATTTCTTTTTCCTTTTTTTATTCACTTTTTTTCCACACTCATCTTCTCTTCGATACAAGACAGGTATCACAAAGGTATGCAATTACTATTACAAATTAATTTCAAATCTAACCTATCTTATAATATAAAGCCACAAAAAAATCTATTAAGCTTAATTTCTTCAATCATTTCATCAAATTTCCACCAATCCAGTTGTTAAATTTTATAGCTCATAAAAGCGTAAAACTATATGATCTTTATAATAATAAAAATTATTTTTAATACTAATTCAAAATTTATCTTAACGATAAAAATTTTACAAACAAATATTATTCGGTTATATTAAATGAAAAATGATCAAATTCTAATACAATTTAGCATTCCCTCCCCTCTTTTGCAATGAACAGTTTAAGTTTTATTTAACATTTATACCACAAATAAATATCCAATTTGAAAAGTTTGCACAAATAACAATAAATAAAATAATTTTGTAATTATCGATTAAAAGTAATTTTATTTTTAAAAATATTAAAAATTTTTATAAAAATATACGACTGGCAAATGATAGTTGCTGGTATTAGTGATAATGGTAAATGACAATAAAGAGGAGGAGGAGGAAGAAAAGAACGAGGGTAGTAGCAACATAGAAATGCGTGGGATGAACGAATTCATAAGAATGATCCAAGATGACCTTGATGTTCCATCAACCAACCCGCCTCCCCCCCCCTTCCTCTTCCCCTCTTTCATCTCCTAATTTTCCACCCTACCATGATGTTACTTCACATCCCTATCACATTTTTTCACAAATATTTCCATCAATGAAATCTTAACTAACCGGAAAATTTGAAAAGAAATTGTCCCGTAAAGGTACATTTGTTAAGGGAACGGACCCGTTAATGTTGCTGGCGTTCTTCCGGGTGGCATTTGTTAGCTTTGTGGAGGAGGAAAGAGGGTGCGCGCTGCACTTCTGCGGCTTCGATTCTAGTAAGTGCTTGGTGGGCAATCGTAGCAACGGCAATGGTGCTGATGATGATGATGATGATGATGGTGGTGGTGGTGATGGTGGTGGTGGTGGTGGTGGTAGTGGTGGTGGTGGTAGTGGTGGTGGTGGTAGTAGTGGTGGTGGATAGTGGCAGTGGTGATGACGATGGTTCAGTTGATGATGATGATGATGGTAGTGGTAGTGGTGGTGGTGGTGGTGCTGGTGGTTGTAGGGCTCTGTGCTCCTCCATCCATTCCAATGAAATGTCAACACAATAACTCTGCGCTAAAACGCGCCTGCCCTCGACCCTCAAAATCAAATAACGCAAAATATTTAAACCATATAAATATAAAGTTAGGTTCTTAAATTATTCAAAATTTCACATCAATCAGTCATCTCAAGTTAAACCATAAATTCTCTCTCTCTCTCTCTCTCTCCCTCTCTCTATTTATCATTATCATCATTATCAAAAAAAAAACACACACACACACACACATATCTTTTGCTGTAGAAAATAGTAGTAATTAAATTTGAGGGAAGAGATGGAATGATATTTCGCATGAATCATTTTACAAATGATTTAATTAATTATGATTTTTTAATTAATTATGAAATTCTTTTCACTTTTTAAAATACAGCTGCAATACTGGCATATCATTTTTATCCTAAAATAAAACAAAATAGAAAAAAAAAAAGGTGGAAGGGAAAAGTTAAAAATATTTCAGCATCTAAGATAGCATTATTTTCTACCTCATTTTTAGCTTCTATACCAATAGAAGGAAAAAAAAAGAAAATGGAGCGGAAAAGTGCATTTAAAAAAAGAAAAAAAAAATCCCTGTAAGTGGAATTGAAGGGAAATGTCTGATTATCCCTAATTTTTTTTTCTTTTTTTTTTAAAAATCAAAACCTGAATTTATTTTTTAATTATCAAGCACCCGGAATTTTTCTTTTTTTTTTTTAAAATAGTGATGATCGCCTTTTCAAAAAAACATTTTAGCGTTTGGTCAAAAGAAGGAAGGAAGAAATAGAAGAGAGAGCAGAGTGAAGAAGAGTATAAAGATTGAGAGTAAGAGTAATCTTGAAAAATAGAAGAAGGACGGTAGGAGAGAAGGAAGAAAGATGAGGATTGTGGTAAAAATCAAATTTTTCTCAAAACGATAGATTGCCAAAAAAAAAAAGAAAAAGAAAAAAAAAACCTCATCAAATGCTAACACAATAGTTATTTCCCTGTAAAAATTATCGAAAAGAGGAATTACATCCTTTCCTTTCATCATTTACCCATCCTCTTTTCTCAATTTTTTTTTTTCAAAATTATTTCTTGCTTACTTACTTAGTCAACCTGCTATTTCGTTTTTTTTTTTCAATTGAATGATCTTAATAAAATGAGGGCAAAGAACAACGAAATGAATACTTTCTTTCTTTTCTTTTTTTTTTTTTGTTTATTGCTCTAATGTTGAAGAGGACGGGGGAGGGGAGGGGAGGGGAGGATCGAGGAGAGGAGAGAAAAAAGAGTTAACAAATTTAATTCAACCCAGCAATCTCTATGCCTCAAAATAAATGGAATTGGTCGATGACTGGAATATTCGTTGATAGATATATGTATATTAAACTAGCCGTGCAAAAAGAAGAAAATTTTTTTTTTCTTTTTTTGAAAAAGTGTAAAAATTACTCTCCACATCCTTCCTCTAAATCTTTCCTCTATTATTTAAAAAAAAAGAAAGAGAGAGAGATTTAAAAAAATGATATTTTCTAACAATTCATTTTTTAATCAAAATTATCTATCAAATCAGACATTTTGAAAAATAAAAAAAAAAAGCTTTCCAATATATTCAAAGTTTTACTTGTCTTTTTTTTCCTTTTTTTTTTTCGCTGCTAAATTATATATTTTGCAACGAAGAAAACATTTGTGTATGCATGTCTGTTAAAATTATTACATTATATTATTAGCAAAATACAAAAATATAAAGTTATCCTAATTGAATAATTTTAATCATTTAGAATTTTTAGTTAAACTTATTAGATTTTAATTTTAAATATACTAAATTTATTCTAAAATAACAGTGAATTCTAATTAATACATATTATATTTATATAATTTTATTATTTTTATTTTTGCAAAATTCTCATAATCATCTCTTTCTTTCTAACTATCTCTCTCTCTCTCTCTCTTTCTTCTTATCCTTAACTGTATCGTGTGTATTTAATAAATATTCAAGAAAAAAAAATTTTTTTTTTCGCGATTAAAATCTATTTTATCATTTTCACATCACTATCATTTTTCCCGATACAATTTTTCATCCCTAAAGCTTCATCTTCTTCTTCAATCATTATCATTTTTATCACTCATTCTTGTTTATAATTTCTTAAACAGCATTGTCATCTAAAATGTATGTCTGTTCCTTGAATGGGTTAATCAAAATTTGTTATTATTTATAATGCAGTTACAACCCCTTCCATATCACTGATATCTCATCAAACATCAAATTTTCTTCTACGCTTATCTTCATCTTCAAGCAAATTTAGTTAAGGCAATAACAAATCAAAAATTCTTTCACGACATTTACGCTTCATTACGCAATAACGTCAAAATAGTGTCATAACGTACCCGAAAATATAACTTACAATTTATTGCATGCAAATTTTTTCACATTTTTCACTACATTAAATTTTCTAAACGATATTGCAACAAAAGGAAAATTCTCTCATTCAATTTCTACCGGAAGTTATATTCATCGATAATTGGATATCATATTGTGAAAAATTTTTCCATACATTTTTTTTTTCCATAAATGCTTAATGAGTCTGAATTAAAATTTCGCAACAGTAATTTAACTGAACATTGCTGGAGAGTATTAGATATGAATAAGTATGGTATTAATTATCCTTTCGAGAGTTAAAAAAAAAACTTTTTAGCACTTTACAACAACGAATATGATCTAAAACTCAAACAAATGTGTGATATTAAATTATCATTTTCAAAAGTTTCAAATTAAAATAATTCAATTCTGATTAAGTGTTCCCTAAAGAAACATAAATTTTCCGACAAATTACCTTGGAAATAATTCCAAGGAGAAAAACAAAACAAAAAAAAAAAGTTTTCACAAAGCAACCATTTGCAAAATGACCAAAATTATGGCTCAAATTAATTATTTTCAGTAAACGATCATTTTCTTCTTTTTTACAACTTATACTTTCCCGATAGGCTACAGTGGTGGAAGCAAATAACTATAAAGTATTTGCAAATGTTATTTATCACTTTGAAATTAATGCTAATTATCTTCTTTTGTGGATCATTTATTTACGACTGCTTTAATTTCATTAAATTATTCTGGCATATTTTCAAGGTAAAATTGTAAAATTCAATGAAAACTTTTTTTTAATTCCTTGAATAAAACTTCATGTCAAGCTTTAACAGATGAGCACAATGCAAAAAAAAAATTAAAACCAAAATACTCAACAAACAAAAATTTCACCTTTTGTAGTTTGATTTCGATAGCAAATTAATGCCAAATGCTACTGTAATTTCAAAATTAATATCAAATGTTATTCCAGTATAATCGTGAAGGGATAGGAAACTTATTTTAAATAACAAATAAATAAATAAATAAATAAATAAATAAATAAATAATAATAATAATAATTATATATATATATATATATATATTTCATTTGCAGGTAGGTAAGTGAACGTACATGAATCATATCCATTTCATCCTTTCTAAAATGATATTTTTTGAAAAGCAAAAAATCAATAAATAAATGGAAAATGAAATAAAATCATATGGAATTAGATGATAGAGGATGATGATAATATAATGAAAAGTATTAAGAAGGCAGCTAAGTAACTGATAATCAAAAGGAAATGAATTTAAATGAAGTTAATCTTGTGAACGATGCCTTAATACGTGAAGTATTCGGAAATGAGATAACAGTATGAAAGAGATTTTCCGAAGTGCAACTGTAGAGAAACATCTATCGTATTCGTACATCCTACATATCGTTATAACACATTATGATATGATATGGCACGATATGATAACTATCAAATCGACAACCACTGCAGTGTATTTAATTTTGTAATGTACAAAATTCATCAATAGTGTGGTACATCCTTCTCCTCCTCCTCATTCCTGTTTTGCCTGTCGTTTCGATGCCTATCGTTTACCCTTACCCTATCCCGCTTACAATATACAACATTCCTGCTTCCCTCACGTTTGTACTGCACACTCCCGATCGTTAAAACAATCATCCACAAAGACAATTTTCTTTTGATACGACAGCCTGTTACATCCTCAGTACAATTAATGAAGGTTCCCGTGGGAGTGAAAGAGAGGAAGGTCAAAGGAGGGGAAATAGATGAGGAGAAGGGAAAGAGGGGGTAGGAGGAAAGGGGAGAGTAAGGGGGAACGAGATTGAATAGTGATTTTGACAACGAAATACGGAATGCAAAATTTAGGTTCATTAACTTCACTGTACCACTTCTATATAATCCTATTAAATTCTAAAGCTTTGATTAATTTTCGTTTATTTAGTAAGACTGATAAATGCTGATAATGAATGATCGCAATGATTAGCGAGCACGATGATGATAATTGTAATCGATGGTGACCATGCGACAAAAAAAAAATATTGCAAGCAGTGATAACTAAAGCTGATAATTAATTGCTTACGACGAATTGTGATCATATCATTCGACGATGATCACAGTGATAAATAATGACGAAGCTACAATGACAATAATGATAATGACATGGACAATACTGATTAATATAGGAAATATTCCTATCACAAATACCCTAAAATAATGATTATCGATAAAATGAAAGAGAGAGAGAGAAAGAAAAATAAAAGGTGATTATAAAGAATAATTTAAAAAATTAAAATAAAAATATAGCAAGTGTTTTAAAATACTTTAAAATTTTTCCAAATATTAGAATTGTAAGAATTATTGAAAGCATAGAATCCAAGAGTATTATGACAGCTGAGAAGATAATCAGACAGACCATATCAAGAGATAACCGAAAAATGTAGGAACATGCACAAGATTCCTTGTTAAACTGCCACCGATCAGCATCACCGATAACGCGCACTTCAAACATTCAAACACTAAATTGCCAACTCTGATCGGTAGGGGTGTAGTGAATCGTTGATTTTGATAATAGTCACACCCACAGCACCACAAATCTATCTGCTCAATGTTATTTCTCCATTTAGTAGTCTTTTACAAAGATCCCCGTAGCACACCCGAAGTACCACGTCATAAGATTTTTAGAAGTCATATAATGCTGACGATAATTCATGATGTTGTTGCGCGATCAATAAGAAGACAGTAAATTTTGAGCAACACACACGTAAGGTAATTAGAGCAAATAATCATTTATCTTTTATCATCACGTAATATTCTTAATCTTGTAAATTCAGACAAATTATTTTTCAAAAATATTATCACAATATCAATAATACATCCAGTAAAATTATCTTGTAACGATAAAGCAAAAAATCATTGCAAAATTTTTAAATTCAAAATTTTACTAATTTATTTCTCTTTAAAATTCTCCTAAATGAATAAATTTGAAACATGAAAAGATGCAACAATTTGTGGTATGAAAATCCTTTTTTTTTCCCGCACATATTGGATTTTTTTTTCATGAAATGAGAAATGACTCAATTGCACGTAGCCAATAAGCATAGCTATCAATATGTATTTTGAAATGCTGTATTTATCAAATGACCGATCGACCGACATGAATCACCACTTCCCGTGTTTCGTCTCAATAACCTTCTTCTCATTGAATCGATTTTTTTTCCACATATCAAATAATATACCTTGTTTTTTAAACTTTTACATTATATGAAAGAAATTATACACAATTAAATAGGATAACATTATTCCAGAAATATGCTTTCTTTTTTTTTGGATGTTTCTCAACACATATTAATATACAATTTTCAAATTCACAATCCACCTGAAATAGTATCGCTAAAATTATATGTTATAAATTTATCATAATAAATTAATTTAAAAAATTTACCACAATCTTTTTTTTCATTTCTTTTTTCTGTTCCAGCACGAACACAGTACAGTCGATCAGTAGTTTACCATTTATCACACTTCATATTTTATTTGAAAAAAAAAAATTTTTTTTTCTTGTTAAAAAGATGATATAAGCAAAAAAAAGAAAGAGAGAGAGAGAAAAAAAGAAAACTTCTCCAGTTTCCAATGTAGTTGGATAAAATAGTCAAAAACGATGAAAAATTTTAACAGGTTTCTCAGTTTTTGTTTTATATAAAATAAGCACATTGTATTTTATTTGTCAATTTATATATGTACATATTAATAAAATATCGGACAAATATTTGTACTGATATTTACTTCTTTCTTTACCATTTATAAATACACAATTAATTTCGTAAATAACTTGACAAATATAGTGGATAGATTTTATATTTACTTATTTACGTATATGTAAAGGATAGGACGTGTATGTGCAAGCAAGCAATGATGGTCGTTTATAGTATGGAATGAGCGGACGTTTTTGCAGCAGCAACAGCAGCAGCAGCAGCAGCACTCAGTTTAGCTCTTATCCATTCCTCAATAATTCTGTTAAAATTTTCAATTCTAACAATCTACCACACCTCTGCACTCCTATTGCTTCCTTAAATTTCTCGTCCTATCAATGTGTGGTTGGATATGTGTATATTATTATTAGGTTGTGAAGCATACAATATCTATATTACTCCAATTTGTCATTAACCATTTCATATTGAGACTCATTTTACACAGGTATAAATAAAAGTACAATACGATATGCACACCTCTAATGCAAATATCCAATGTGTTAAATCAATGACATTATCACTGTTGGTCATTTAGCAAATATCTTATTTTGCAGTTTGAAAAGACAATGAAATATGAGAAACAGGCTATACTTCATACTGCAAAACGGATATTCAGATATTTAGATTTAAAAATTGGAATAAATTCAATGTGAAAAATTTATGCGTGAATTTTATAGTGAGAAATTTCGTTGTTGAGCGTTAAGGGAATGTTGAAGTGTTTCGTATGAAAGATCAGATCAAATGGCTGACATTTTAATCTGCTATACCTCAAGCAAACCTCGAGAATTTATTGAGCAAACCGGTATATTATCTTATCACATATCAGGTAGTTTCTTTGCGATATTTCCAGAAAGATAACGTATAATAATTGATATGGAAAAGTTACAAAGCTTCTTAGATATTCACATTTACCTAAATTCATGAATGGAAAAGCATTCAACGATAAGACGTAAAGAAAAATATATTCTAGGAGATTAAATTTACAGAGAAAAAAAAATTGTATTAAATAATGAAGGTGAGTGATGTCTTTATCGGACATGTTTCCCTCGTACCTCTTAATTACCTGGTGCTCCCCTACCTTCCCAATAATCCATCATTTCGCCCTTACTCAACTCATTTACCTTTCGCATCATTAAACAAAACCACAGGTGTACCTGAATTCGTGATGGACAGAAAGGTGGTGGGGAAAGATAAGTAAAACAAGAAATGAATGAAAGAAATGATCGGAAAAAGAGAGGAGAAGGAGGAGGAGGAAAAGGTGAAAGGAAGGAATGGAAGAACTGAAATGGAAGAGAAATATTACTGGCCGGTCGCTGACATTACTGATGTTGTTGCTTGGTGGTTGGTAGGGACTGAGAAGAGGAAAAGGAGGAAGAGGGCGATCGAGCAGTCCGGCGATCGGGTGGTCGGACAGTCGGGCGCTTCGGCTGTCGGGCGGGACAGAGGAGGGAGTGTACACGAGCGAGAAAAGAGATGTTTGAAAATGTTGAGCGGAACCAGATGTGTGTGCGTGTGTATGTGTCTGTCTGTATGTGTGTCAGTTGAAAATGTATGTGTCTGTCTGTATGTGTGTCAGTTGAAAATGTATGTGTCTGTCTGTATGTGTGTCAGTTGAAAATGTATGTGTCTGTCTAATCATATATATATATATATATATATGTGTGTGTGTGTGTGTGTGTGTGTGTGTGTGTGTGTATGTGTGTATGTATGTCAGTTACGATGAATTTGCTTTTATGCAAATGTTTCGGTCAACGAAAAGATAATTTGGTGGGACGAAATGCTACTTCTGCTTCTACTTTTCCCACTCTTCCAATTTTTGCAGTTCTTCCGTTCGAACTCAATCGAACTCAATCGAACTTAATCGAACTCAATTCTTTTATTTAAAATATCTCTTTGCAGTCCTCTTCACCTCTCATATTTCTGTATTTTTTTTTGAACAATTCGTTTTTTTCTTTTCCTAACGAAATATGATAATCTCAAATGAGAATCTTTGTTAGTTATCATTACTCATAACGCAAATTATTTGCTGAAAGTTACTGTCATTTTTGAATTTTAAATTGTATATTTAGCTTAGGGGGTAATACGATAGTTCAAGATAGATAATTTTCAAATTCACTAAAAAAAGAAGGAAGAAAAACTTCATCCTTTTCTATCAAAAAAACTTCATCCTTTTCTGAATGAATTCAAGCAAAGAAAAGATGGTAGAAAAGATGAAGTTTACGCATTACGTTTAGTTTCATGAAGTTTAAGCATTACGTTTAAGCTTCATGTTCTAAATTATACGAGAAAAAAAAATGAAACCTAAAGTTATCAAGATAATTGCCTATATGAGGGGAACTGTTAAATGACCTCAAGAAGTAAGCTTTTTGCTGCTGAAAAAAAAACAGTGTGAAAATTTTCTTCTCCTACAAAAATTATTGCATAAAAAATGAAAAGGAAAAAAAGGTAGCTAAAGGAGAAATCGATATCTGTCAAATGTTAATTACTAATGCTGTAGTATTATTAAGCATATTCAAATCACAGTCTAATTGATCGAAATTTAAATTGCAGCGTAATCAATTATCAGTAAGAGGAAGAATGGTTGTATTGAAATTGCTAATTTCATCGTTTATCACAGACATTGTAATTAATCAAGTCAAAAAAAAATTTAGAATTTTATGAAATCAAAGAGAGAGCTTTATCACAGAACACCTGATACGAGAGATCGGAGTAAATTTTCCAAAAATGTCACTTTTAGCTGTCTGGTTTAAAGTAGCTAGACTTACTAATGATTTACAGTGCAAATATATATATATATTCTCACATATATGCGTACACGTACATGCGCATACACGCATATACATATATACAAACATACACGCGCATGTCGTACATATTGTGAGGACGTTCAATGTGACATTTGTTCAATTAACATAAACGTGAAAAAAAAAAGTAAAAAACAAAAAATTTTGAGAAAACATTGTGAGGGAAAACACATGTCCTTCCTCCTATTACCTTTTAATTGTTAAAATTTAAATCAATTGGAATGTCTTATTAGTTTCTTCAATTTTACCTTAAAATAATGACACATCACATCCCATGAAATAACCGCAATCATCGTAAAATAGTGGGAAATGCAGGCAGGGAAAATGAATATATGATTCAGTCACAAAGGATTTAGGCGATCACGAAACCTGTTGCAGTCGTTCCTTTTCATCTGCCAGGTAAGAATCAGAGAAACGACGTTGAATACCAGATTACATAAACATTTTTCGCGGAAAATTTTAAGATCACATCTCCAAATGATTTATGATTGTCAGTGAAGTGATGGAATGATTCGACCAGAAGAAGAATTCCATGCAAATGTTTCGTATCAACTAACCCAAAGTATTGAAACATTCATTTCTTGTATGTGATGGGAATTTCAGTTAAAAATTTTTCCAAACAATTTATTTCATTAAATTCATTCGCACAGGTTAATATCATTTTTTTTTAAATTAATAAAATGCTACCTATTAATTATGATTTATGCTTGAAATAAATTTAGCAAACGATTAACAATATTTTTTTTCTTTGTATGTGACAATAATTTTAGATCAATAAGAAAGGAAAAAAAGAGGTGAGGATGAGGGAGAGGGAAGGGAAGGAAATTGAAATAAGCATAAATGAAGTAATTAGTAGGAAATGATAGTAAAAAAAAAAAGGTTTAGCTAACCATATTTGATCATTCATTCCTGAAATGAGATGAATTATCCTAAAATGATAGAGCGAGAAAAAAATAAATATTCATTTACAGGAAATATATGCTTTTGAACTAAATGAAATGAAATTAAAGGTTAAAAATAATTCATGCAACTATTATTCTGAAATTATACAGAATATATGATGAACATATTACTTTTATTACAATAATTTTAGCTATAAAATGAAATTATTGAGAAAATCTTTTTACGTGATAAAACTGTAAACGATACATTTAAACACACACACACACACACATGAGAGAAAGAGAGAAGGACAGGGAGAGAGAGAGAGAGAGAAAAAAAAGAAGTTACATAATTTCGAGAGAAAATTGAATTGAAAACCTGTCGGAATATAATACAGATTGACGGAAGAACAGGGACCATTTGAGGAATTTTATATTGAAAAGGAAAAAAAAATTTTCCTCTCTCTTTCAACTCCTCCTCTTCCATCTATTTCACTCCTCTCCTCTCCTCTTTTCATCATTTTGAATTTTTCTATAAAAATTTACATTGTCGTTTCATTTTGGATTTGTAAAAGGAAGAGAAAGAAAACAGAGAGGGAGAGAGAGCAACGGATGAATAAAAAGAAAGAAGGAAAGAAATGGGGAAAAAGAAAGAGTTATTTTAATTTCAAACTTCGTTTACTGATATATGATCCGTGCGAAATGTCGTCTGCTAGGAGAATGATGACAGTGATGGTATTGTGCAAAAATTTTCTCGATGGTAAATTCGGTGATTATACTCCATTGATTGAGCTCTGTTCCATAGCTGTTGACCTTTGATTTGTTATAAATGCTAATATAAATATGAAAATAAAAAAAAAATGAAATGAAAGAAAATGAAGAAGAAAAACGAAAAAAAAGAAATTTGAAAAATCATCAATTTTTTTTAAAAAGATTTCTTAAAATAATATTACTTAAGTAAAGATGCGTGCATACAGTACATGAGAATGATACGAATTGTAGTAAAGTAAAGTAAAGTGAAATGAAATCATATACATATATGTATAAAAATGAAATTTTTTTTAATTAATTCAACTTTTATTTAATCTAATTTTTATTATGTTTTTCTAATTTTAATTATTGATTATTAAAATCTTTCAATCAAAATTTATTCGTATTTTAAAAAATTCAAAATTTCTTTTTCTTTTTTTCTTTTTCAAAACATAAAGAGGAAACAGGAAATTTTTATGGTACTTGTTAAGATGATGTTTTTCTTTCTTTTTTTTCTTTTTCTTTTTCGTCTTTTTTTTTTGTTTATTCTTGAAAGAAATTTTTCGGAAGCAAAATTTAGTTCGATCATCTGCTTCGACACAATGATTAATCTATCAAAGGAGTTCCCCAAAGCTTTAAAAAAAAATAAGAAAAAAATGAGAAAAAAATTTTCGTTTTTTTTGCAATAAAATGTTTATGAGTAAAATCATTTAGGGAAAACATGGATTCACTAATGAAACAATAATTCAGGAATATATTTAGTGAATTTTAAATTAGAAAAAAAAAGGTATAGCCGATATTTTTACTAATTTCAAGCAATAACAGTATTTTAGAGTATTAATGTTAATGTTGTTTGAATGGATTAATATGAAACTTTTTTTTTTTCATAAAGTAATTGTGGAAAAGTAAACGTGTGTGTGTGTGTGTGTGTGTGTGTTTTGAAACAACCATTGCTATCAAATTTCTTCTTTTACTTTTCTTTGTAAATAAATTTTTCAGTAAATATTAAAAAAAAAGAATTGGAAATAACTTATGAAAATTTCATTTATTAATTGATAATGTAACTAACAAATTTGGAATAATTAATTGATTATATGATGATAATATTATGATGTAAGCTATAATAACTATTTATGAAATAAATTAACTGAAAATTGAAATTAGCATTTTAAAATTTTTCAGAGAGGTGCAATGATAGTGGTGATGGTGATGATGATGATGATGGTAATGTGAAATGGGTGAATGCGGTGGAGTGCGATTTCATCGATTAAACTATTTCTCTTCAGTTCTTTAAATATCAAAATAAAATTTGCTTCGTATTGCTCCTTCACTGATCAACAAATATCGAACATTTCGAGGAATCAACCAAGCACAAGCACAAGAATCATTCTTGCTAGATAAAGAGTATGAGATAAAATAATATATGATATTTAATTATCACTAAAAAATTAAGTACTCAAAATGCTATAATTTCGTAATTGGTCTTATTGCTATTTCATTCTAGGTGTTTTTTTTTAGAAAAACTTTTTCACACATTTTATTTCTCGATGCTAGCTTACTCTTTTTTTTTCAAAATTATAATTTTATGTATGACTAATTTTGATCATGTGTAAGCTATTCTGTACAATATGGTTATTTTAAAGTTTACTCTTAAATTTAAGTTAAGTTAGAATTGATAGATTTATAATTTTAATGCTTAGAAAATTTACTCTTCTGTTTTTTGCCTGTTCCTATCACTGATTCATCCTCATTTTCTTTTCGTCATTCATATTCATTTTCAGGTCAAACACTCTTTGACTTTTCAATTTTCTTTCCTACTTTTTTTTTCCTTCTTTCGTTTTTTTTTTTGTTTTTGTTTTGATGAACATACAATTTTTATAAGAGATGTCGAAATGATAGTAAACGCTGATAACGACACGAATCTTTTAATATCTTTAATCAGTGATGCGTAATGATATGCAATGAAGAAAGGTAGAGTGAGAAGGATGACGAATGATGCCATACGTGTACGATAAGAACAGAGGTGTCCACTACAGCATTGATTGAATTCCGCCTATTTGAAAAATTGTAAACGACATACCCTACAGCAAATAGCAATAATTATCTATCAATAGCAGTATTATTGATCACTGTAATAAACCTGTCACTGATAACCTTTCACTCACTTCAATCATCATCACCATCAATTCAGTAATTATCAAATCAAACAAATGATAATTTATGTTAATTTTATTATCCATTTATAGATATGAGGCTATAATTTTTCATGATATCAATATAGTCGCTAAAAAAGAAGTAATTTTTTCATATCTAAAAAAACAAAATCCCACTTAATTAAAAGTAATAATTTTTACAACACCAATGGATCGCATATAGAATTTTTATGAGATGGGAAATGATAATAATATGATATCCTAAAATGATATCAATTTTTAATTTTCTAATAGTTTTTGGCTTATTAAAGTATAGATATAAGATCGAAATTTTTGACAAACATTAGAATTTAGATTGTCAATGGTTTGTGATAAGGAAGAAATTTTTTTTTTTAATCAGTACTTTAAAAAAAGTAAGAATTAAAAAAGTTATAATATTAAACTTATCACAAAATTTTATTATTAAACTAAAAATATGTTTGAAATAAAAATTATTGGGGATGAAAAATTTGCTGTATGCATAAATTTTATCAATTCCTAAAATTTTACTAATCCGATTTCTAACGGCAAAATTTTTTCTTTCATTTTGATAACCAGTTACATCTGATAAATCCTGATGATTTTATTTTTTTAAGAGAGTAAAAAATACCATATTCTCCTGTTTTTTTTTTCAAATTTCTTTTTTTCTTTTTCGTTTCCTCTTCTTACACTTCGAGTTCTCTCGATCGCTTTTAGCCGTATTTCGGACCAATTTTTTTCTTTTCTTTTGCTAACTGTAATATTGCATGCAAACCAACATTTTTACAGATTTGATTCTTTAACTATCAAATGAAAAAGCTATCAAAATTTAATCTCTTCCTTCTTTCTTTCTCTCTCCCTTTCTTTTCCTCCGTCAAACATCAAAATTTTTTACGATTTTGAGTGAGAAAAGAAGAAAAATTCATTTTTCTTTTTCAAATTTAGTAGTAGTAGTAGTAAGCAGCAATTAATAATTAGTAATTAGTAGTTAGTAATAGTAATAGCACAATAAATAGTACGAGAAAACAAGAAAAACGAAAAAAAAAACCAGAAAAAAAACAACAAAAAAAAAACCTTTTGTCACGAGAGGAAGGCGACAACGATTCCATTATGCTAAACAAGAAAAATGACACGAATTTAAATTCTCATAAAATATTTTACAACTCTCTTAAAATCGACCTTCTCTTCTCCAAACTATTGTAATATTAGTTGGAACTGTAAATTGCCTGAAACTAACGTCACAATCAATTTTTTTGCTAACAAACTATCGCAATATGCAATAAATTTTTTTTTTTTTTTTTAAAATTTCATTGCACATACTAGTAAGTATGGGAAATTTTTGTGGATGATAGATGAATTCAGGCGAAAGTCGAAATTTTCAAAAGCATTTGCCATTAAGCAATTTAATTGTAATCTTGCAGTTTCATTAGTAAAATTATCTTTTTTTTTTGATCGTTGATGGTCATTAATTATTATTGAGATATTTGAAAAAATTAATTAATTTTGTTTAATTTAACTTTATCAGGACAAAAATTTCTTCACTTACTCTATTAGCATGGATTTTTAAAGATATTAGATGAAATATACCAATTAGAATATTTTGTGCTGAAAATTAAAAATGGTTTTAAAATTTTCAATAAATTTCATTTTGACATAAGAAAATGAAATTTAATTTTTTCAATACATTTTAAGAAGTAAAAGATATTCTGAACTGATTGACATTCAACTTCCGATTATCGGAAAAGCCGAGAGAAGTTTAACACAAATCATAGTGCATAACCATTTTCTCATCGAATGTAATTCCATTTCCTTTATACCGTATCAACGCCAACTAACCCATCG
>JABVXW010000462.1:0-37527 GCA_013365375.1 Litomosoides brasiliensis | reverse complement strand
ATATATATATATCAATGGTGAAAACTTTTCCGTCAACAAAGTTTTGGTTTCACTTTTTTTTTTGTTGCTATTAAACGAATCCTTTTTGTCTTACTGTATAAATTGAGCATTGTAATAATCTTGAAATTTTTATTTGATAGTAGTAGTTTGATTGGAAATTCAAAAATAGTGATAAATAGTACTAATTTGTCTATTTTAGTCTCTAACAGTCAATGATTAAATAAATAAACCTGTGGACTGGAATGATAATGATTTTTTTTTCAAATTTCAAATTTTAATAACCTTTCATACAGTTATTTCAATTCATAACCTTTCATTATAGTTCACTGAATTATTGTTCTTATGATATCGTGTGGAAGAAAGATGAAAAGTTTATTTATTAGAAAAATAATGGTGAAAAGATAGCAAAAGAGGAATTAAAATGGTAACTCTGAATTTGGAGTATTACAACAGAATGATCGAAGATACGATATCGAACATTTCCGTTTACAACATTTCTCTGCTACAGCATTTAACAATTCATTTCCACTTACAACTGTTTTAGTATCTGAAATTGAATTAGTCATTTTATGTTGTACAAAAGAAATTATAGTTTTGCAAAAAGGATTATTTTAGATAGAATTCGAACTGAGATAACAATTTGCGCAAGATAAGTTTGCATGCTGAAAAGGGATTTAATGTTTTTTTTTTTTACAAAGTGATTTGAAATTCCTAATTATAAATGAGTGGAAATTTTTTAATTGCTTAAAATTTGCGAAACAACTTTAAGTTATAAAAGATAAAAGAAATAAAGTTATTAAGAAATTTCTATACATTTATTTCAAAATTTTTTAGCAAATTTTATCAATACGTTGGATAGAATTGATTAAATCGTTGTATTGAAGAATGATAATAATTGTATGTAATTAATAAATGCTAATTTAATACTTTTGAATTTAAAAAAAAAATGAAAATCCCACCGTATTGTCCTTGAGGTAGACTGATTCGTATACATCTATTACAGCTTGATATGATGAATGATGATAGCCGATCGATGCAGATACCCGTCGGGAGTGCTGCTGTTGACCATTGCATTCGTGAAATGCCAAGTAATAGAAAGGTTATCAGTGCTGGACAGGTCATTTTTTTTTGCACTTTTGTTACTGAAATTTCACACATTTTCACAAAGAGTGTTTGAATCGTAAATTTTTTTTCAATGAAAAGGTCATAGAGGTCAAATCGATAAAAACGTGCAACAAATGCCGTGAAATGTTTTCGTGAAATGCCAAGTAATAGAAAGGTTATCAGTGCTGGACAGCTCATTTCTTTTTTTTTTTGCACTTTTGTTACTGTAAGTGAAAATTTCACACATTTTCACAAAGAGTGTTTGAATCGTAAATTTTTTTTCAATGAAAAGGTCATAGAGGTCAAATCAATAAAAACGTGCAACAAATTAAAGAGAGCAAATATTGCACAACAAATAATGTAAGATGAAGAAGGATTAGATAGATGAAAGATATTAATCAATACAGATTAAAATGGAAGAATTTTACAACATTTCTTTCGTAATAAGTTTTACAGTAAGAAAAATGGTACGTATGACGTACAGTGTTACGTACATCTGACGGGATATTTCAACACTAAGTCTTTGACTAAAATTTACAATACACATTGAGGATAGAAAGTCATCAATGGTAGTGAAAAAATCTTAAGATTGAAAAAAAAAATTGTTTTTTTTTTCTTAAAACTATATTGATCGTCTCGGTGATAACACAGGAACTAAACTTTGATAATTCAAGAGAAAGAAGAAGAAAAGATCTTCTTTACTGATAAACGTTAATGACATGACAAACTGAGGGCAAGCAAATCGAGGAACGATAGATCTAAAATACTTTTATGAATTTATCTTCTAAGTTTATTAATATATTAATTTGAGTGAAAATCAAATAATTGTATTTATTCTGATTATTTTCAAATTTACTGTATAGTTAATTACAGCTGAATAATTAATTACCGGGTCAATAGTTCTCGCCGTGTGAAACACAGCATTGTTAGAAATGAAATAACTAAATAGCTTTTAATTATTTAAATTAGGAGAGAGAGAGAGAGCGAGAGATAGACAGAGAGTTTCAGGAAAAATACAAATGAACAAATGATGAAATGATTGTCGAATAAAAGGTATTTAAATTATTGGAGAAGAAAAAAGAAACAAAATTAAGTCTGGAAATTCAGAGTTACTTCCTGAACAATAACAATTTCAAACAAAATCATTCACTAATATGAAAATAGAAAGGCAAAAAAGTTATTTCAATCATTAGAAGAATATTCTAACAATTTAGTTTTTTCAGGTAGTATTTGATCTGATGCACATAATTTTATGATGTAAAATTCTAAAGTACGTTTGAAAAATTTTTTCTTTGATCCATTTGAAAGAAAAAACGAGCTGAAATAAAATAAGTCAATGAGATTTAAAATAAAATAGCACGAAAAAAAAAGCTTAAAAAGAAAAATGAGTCATTGTTAAAAAAAATGAGTCAGCTTAAAAAGAAAAATGAGTCAAAATGAGTCAGTTGAAAAGTTGAATTTAAAATATATTTTAAGAAAATTGAGCTGTATTTTTTTTCTTCAATAAGTAGATGATTTAAAAAGAGAAAAGATAACTTAAAATTTAAAAATTTAAAAATTCACGAATAAATCTGTAAATGAGCAATTGTTTATTCGAAATTTAAAATTTTCTCTGTTGGGATAATTCACTTTTTTTTTCTTCACATCCTTGAATTAATGAGCTAAATGAGTCAAATGAAATATTAATTAAGCAATCGAAAATTATTATTTAATGATAGGAATGATTTTAGAAGTATTAGCTTTTTGATAGCCATCATATTGAAGTAATAAGTTGGTAATAATTGAAAATGAAGCACTGAGCTGTTCCTGAAGCTCATTTGTTTATTACTAAAATCATCATGGCTCTGAACAAACTGCAATTATAGTCTTCTTCTTCTAGGCTAACAACCTTTAGTGAGAAGGTTAATTAGGCTTTTTCACTTAATTATTAGTTGACTTTTTGACTTTTTTACTTAATCATTTCCTTTCTTAATTATTAGTTATTAATTTTTTTAATTATTACTATTAATTAATTAGTTGAAACGGTAAAAAAAATGAATGCTGCACGAAGGAATTTGTTGTAAATGTAAATTATCCTATAAAATACGCATATTAGTGGCTATTAATTAAATTTTGAAATGATGTAAGAAAGGAAATGTACTGATAAATTTGAAAAAAAATTTTTGATAACTTACATTTTGCAATTTTACACTATCTTATAAGTTAATTAAGAAATAAGTTAATTAATTAGTTAATTAGGAAATAAGTTAATTAGGTTAAATAAGTTAATTATATAAGTTAATTAAGATTTTACACTATCTTATAAGTTAATTAATTTTTTTTCACAAACCATACGATATTAGAAGTACTAGAATTCAGCAAATACTACTTCAGGATACTTTGGCGTTGACGCTGCAATGATATGATTAATCATATTAAGAGGTTCATTATCGATGTCAACTTCTTGACTATTATTTAAATTGAGATTGGAAAAATACGAATGAATTAAGCAATGGTAAAATTATCAATGATGCTTTCTCTCTTTCTTCAGCAAATGAAATGTTGAAAATAATGTTAGAAAAATTTTAGAAATTTCAAATTTTATTAAAATTAATTTTTAAATTTGATTTGCAATCAATTGGTTAGAATTTTTCTTTGGTCATTTCAATTATCATTTCCTTAAAATTATTTCCACTACCTGTACAGGTAATATTGATTGCTCTAGTAATTTACCGAAGAAAATGACAGGTAATTTATGCACAACAATTATTCGTTATTGTTGCTGAAAAAATTTTGCGGCATTTCATACACTAAAAGTTTAATTTAATAACTTGAAGATAGCACTAAAGGTTTAATTTAATTATTCTAAAAATTTCACTAAATTTTGTAAATGTAATCACTGATCTGTTTATTTGAAATGTATTATGTGGATGATTTCAGGATGCTAAACAAAAGATGTGATGTATCTTTCAGATTTCATCATTTATTAGCCTTACAATTTCTTATTCAAGAAATCAACTTCTACCATTAATTATTTATTTTCATTATAGTTATTACTAAAAAAAATAATTTATTAGAGAATTCTAAGTTTTATGGAGCTGTTACTGTTTGCAACAGTGATAATTCAATATCATAATCATTCGTTTATCATTATTCAATATCAATATCAATATCATGCTATTATCTTCAATATTAATATCATAGTTTTTTGCCTGCTAGTTTCAATATCACTATTCAATATCATAATCATTCGTTGCAAACATTGGATAACATTGGCAAATTGAATATTTTAATTTACTAGCATAAATGAATAAAAGAAATTTAAATTGAATTTCAATTTCTAGCAATGAAATTTTTGTTTATCTCAAACCAGTTTTCCGGAATTCGCTGGGAACAATTATCTCAAACCAGTTTTCTGGAATTCGCTGGGATAAACTGTTTCATTGTGCGATGCACAAAAATATTGTAAATAATTGCGAGAAGTAAAAGATTGGCTTAAGTACAAAAATAGTTTTAAGTATGCAAAATTAGAAATATTTCGAAGCATTTGAAATCAGGTGGGTAGAATGTGTGTGGAAATAAATTAGATTTGATAGAGTGGAAGACTGCGTGGGTAGCAGTTTTAGCGATGATCGGTCAGAGACGCATAGGGAAGGGATTATGAAACTTTCCATAAGAAGATGCTGAGCGGAACTTGTGAAATTCCGACACTAAGATTTGTTGAGTGCTTCCGAGCGGAATTATCGCAGTGCTAAAGATACGTGTAGTTAGGTTTTTAGCTGTTAGAAGTTTTTTTTTACTGCCAGATTAACTGTTACTGTTAGAAGTATACAATTCATGTATAGATTATTATTATCTGCAAAAATGACGAAATTATCTGCAATATAATCATTTGAAATCAGTGATCTTTTCAGGCATATGACAATACATTAATTTCACACATAGAAATGGTAGTTGGAAGTGTTATTACGACAGAAGCTATCCAGGAGGATAACCTTATGCAGGTAAGCATGGTTGATTTAAGACTACGCTGATTAACGGTGGAAATATTCCATCAGTTCGAGAAAAAATATTAGAAATGATGTCTCAGAGCATAGTTTGATTTTCATCGACAAAGTTTTTATTTCTCCCAGCGCAAAACATTGTTCTTCCTCCTGATATTTTACCAATTTAACAATAATTGATAGCAAGATTAAAAAGTGCTAGTGATGATTGAAGGAAATGGAATTTATTTATGATCAGAATTGATTTTGAGCAATGTTACCAACAAATTAGACCATTGGTCGAGTGAATATCTGACTCATAACTTTCCTTACTGTAACAGGTTTTCTTCGGACATTCTATACCAGTTTGATATTTTTATTAAATTTTAGATAGCTCGGCAGTATTGGGCCCCTTATACATCAAACAGTCGTCCGTTTGATCCAAATTTAATTGATACAATTTACGAAAATGAATTAGTGCAAAATCTCTTCGTGCAAAAGAAAGTCATCGTGCTAGAATTCAGGTTCTTTTCGTTTTTTTTTTCTCGAAATATTGAAGGAAGCTTTAAGTACAAGAAATGTACGAAGTTTTTGAACATATTGAAGATTTTGTTTTAAGCTGTTCTCAGTGAATATGAAAGATATGCAAGAGATGAATTAGCGTAGATAAAGCATTGTAGGCTTCGTGTTACACTTCTCGTATTCCGACTTATACTTCAGTTCTAATCTCTAGAAATGATTATAATTAAAGTTTTTGTTGTCATTGTTTACTACAGTGTTATTTTATAAGAAATTGTTTTCAGATCTTGATTTTCTCTCTATTTGATCACGATTCTTGATTTTCCTGTTTAAGATAAGCTAGAGAAAGAAAAGTTAAAAGATATCTTAAATTTTAGCCAATACCTCGAGCGTTATCTATGGCCGAATTTTAACGCAGAGAGGGCAAATAACAATTATGTGATGTCCGTCGTAATTATGCTTAACGCGAAATTCCGAGAAAGGATTCCAGTTTGGCGTGTAAGTTATATCTTCATTCACGTTTTCTTCGTTCGACGCTTTGATTATTATTTACTATACCTATGTTAAGCTAGCATTCCAGAGCACTGAAAAGTTTCCTTCCACTATGGCATTATATGTTCCAGTCATAATATTTCAGTGCATTATTGAACGTTCGGCTCAATTTCCGGTTTTTTTTCGAAGAATTTTGCATCTTGTTTTGGATGTTGAACAAATTACGTTATTGGAACGGTCCGCAATTATTACATTCCTGATCAACTGCTTCAACTCAGTAGTAAGTTTTTCTATCATGTCATTTATCAGCAAACTGCATAGTTTTATTGACATTGTGTTCAATATAATGGTTTAATCTTTAAGATTATTGAATTTTTTCAAGCTAGTAAGGGTGCGCTTTATATAATCACATAAGGCGCACTTTTACTTCAGTTCACCAGAGACTATAAATGTTCTAAAATTGTAGGAAGTGGATTTGGTGAGAAAGGAGGTGATGAAGATCGTTTCACTAACAATGTGGTCTAATTTGCTTCCAGTTGGTTTTTTACTTTACTTTTCTTATTGTCAGAAATGGTGCTAACATATAAATTTGTTCTCAAAAAATATGAACTCATACGACTTTATGTGTTTATATAAAGCATTATATTATTTATTACTTTATAATTTTTAGACTCAAAGAGAAGATCTCTTCCAAGCAAACCCAAAATTGCGAAAGATATGGAATAAGTTAGAAGCAACGACAGAGTTAAAAACAGCTGAAGAAAAGGAATTATTAACTTTTGAACGTACATTTATGTGGAATCTGTTGCAAATTTTTAAGCAGACTTTAACGGATGTTGACGACGAATCTAGCGGTTTGCTTATTTGTTATTTCTGCACTTCACATTAGAGAGTAATTTCAATTTATTTAAGATGCATGATATCCTTAAGTTTTTCTCCACTTTATTTTTTTTAATCTGCTAATCTTTTAAGAAGTGGGACTTGACGGCATACATTTTTTGGAACGTTGTTTGCAGTTATTTATTGATTTGGAAGCTTTACTGACTACAAGGTACATCATTTCAATGGTCTTAGAAATGCTTTTGTTCTCTTATTTTAAATTTTTACCTAGCATTTCGGGCATCGATGGATGACTTAAATGTATTGTTATTACAATGCAATAAAGAAACTGAAAAATACATGCATGGAGTTGGTGATCACGGGGTTTGAAATATTGCATTTTTTTTTAATATAAGTGGCAGATCTTATAGCCTATTAAAATGCATTTTGGTGGTTTTCCACAACATTACAAAATTCCTTTTTTGTGTCTTTGAGGTGAGACTTGTGCCTTGTTTTATAAATAATTTTCTATCCCAACGATTGCAATTTCCATATCATATGGTCCATTTATTAAAATTAATTAGTCTTTTTCAAAAGCTGCATTGTTTTAACCGGCTTTATGGTTCTCTTTTTTAGGCGTTTCTTTAATGCTGTATTGCATGCAAGTAACATATTGGTGAATTGTACATTATCTTCGTTGATAACAGCAGAAGTTGGGGGATTGTTTTGTCAGCTTGTTACAATGCTGAGGTTTTATTCACGTTTCGAGATCGATGATGTTACCGGCGAACCTCTTACACATAATCAAGTACATTTTCCTCACTTATAGAAGATTTTTTGCTGACTGCTAAGTATTCGAAATTTTATACTAATGTTCTTTTTTTTAATTATATTAAAATGATTATTTCAGATGTCTGAAATGCACTACATGCACATTATGAAGCTGCAAAAAGCTGCTTTCAAGTATTTCAGGTTGCTTCCTATATTTTTATATGTAAACTGATAATCTGGGTTAATTGGAAGATCATAATATAAACAAGCTTAAATAACTGCTAGATATTTCGAATACCAGAGCTTTAGTCAAAGAAAGAGCTGAATGGATTAGTTGACTTTCTGAATACGCCTGCATGATAAATTTATTAGTTTATTATAATTTATTGAATCCTTTAATTTACTAATGCAGTTATTGAATGATTTTTATTTTAGAGAAAGCATGCCCGATTTTTATTTGTTAAATGTTACTGCCGTTGATACAAGGAAGGCTTTGATAAAGCAATTTTCCTCGATGAGGTATATTTATTTACTGTGTTAGAAGGTTTTCTCTGAAATAACCATGGCTTAGTTTCAACTTCATGATTATTCAAACATTGCGTGTATTTGAAAGGTCCTGTTCACGTAAATAACGAGTCATGTCTTTTCAGTGAATCAGAACTATATAAATTTGCGGAATATTTGCACTTGGTACCTTCAGAAGAATGCAACGTAAATATTTCATTGAGCTATGAGAAAAATTATCTTATTGAAATGATTGTAAGTTTCTCTTTAATGCGGTTATTTTATCTCTTTAATTATTTTGAGTGGCGACTGAAATTTTTTACTAAAATAACTAAAAGGAATTTAAAAATTATTAGCTTCACTTTTTTTTATGGCTATGTTTAGAAGATCCGTAACCAGTTGTGATTGATACTGTTAACGTTGAAACTGGACGCTATAGTGAATTTTTGGTTTTATCAAAATAACCTTAAGTTTTTTCATTAAGCATAAATGCCGAGTATTCTGCATGTGATTTCTGATTTCGGAACTACATTTTTTCCAAATTTTAGACATCACGTTGTGAACGACGCATTAATCAGTTACAACAACTGAATGAACAACCGCTATATCCAACCGAAAAAGTTATCTGGGATGAAAATCTTGTCCCGTACGACCAGTATAATGGTGAAGGTGAGTTTTATTTATCAAATGATGCACATTTGCTCCAAGCGTTGTTATGACTGCTGTCCTCCAGTTAAGATAACAAGATGAAGTGCGTAAAAAATTCTGGAGTTTTCTTTGCTTTGTAAAAGGTCGATTTAAAATTAATGCCTCAGAGATCTGTTCAAAGATCGAGACCACTGCAACCTGTAATTTTTGGAAAATAGTTCAAGTAATAGCTGTCTTTGAATGCTTTCTACGAATATTTCGTTGTTCCTTTTTTCGGTATTTTTAGGTGTGCTTGCGCTAAATAAATTAAACATTCAATTTTTGACGTTCCACGACTATTTACTTCGCAATTTCAATCTTTTTCAGATGGAATCAACATGTGAGCCATTATATTATTTGCGTTCATGGCTACGCCAATTGTTCTTTTAAATAAATAATGTTTTTACTCAAAAACTAAGTTTCTGTTACTGTCTTGTTGAATATTTCCAATTCTAATAGCATTGTAAAGCTAAGCTTTGTTTTGCATCCCATAAGTTATGGTCCTTAGTGTCAGTAAAAATAGCTATAAGCTAGAAAATGAAGTTAAGATATACTTTCTTGAGACAACATTTAATTATCAATATGCTTCAGATGAAATTCGTCAAGATATCGAGGATGCCATATTTCGTTTGAAGCCATGGACACATGAGTCTAATCCAAATGAAACTGTTTGGGGTGGGTGGGCACGAATGGCCTTGCCTTTAGCCGAGTTTCAGGTTTGTTTTATTTGAATGAATTGTGATACTTGAAATTTGATTTTTTCATTCTATAGGTAGCATTTTGGTTTCACTATCAGCTTTCGTAATTTCAGATTGTCGAAGTTGGTAAACCACTTATTGGTGAAAAAAGCCCATCCGTTGTCAAAGCAGACTTGACGATCAATTTGCCAAGGCGCACAGACATTCGTACGGAGTGGGAAGGTTAATTTTTAGGGATATTTTTGAACTGGTTTTAGTTGCAACAAAAATATCGTGCTGAATATCCGGATATCTTGTTGATCTTAATATTTTGTGGTTGAATAGTTAAACTTCCTATACTGCCTAATATGACCAATATCGGAGGTTCATACTGCCAACAATTTTGCCACTAGGTGGGGTAAGTGGAATTGTGCGCTCACAGGCGCCTTGGGCCTGTACTGTATTTCAGTATATGATTATGCTATAATCAAGAAAGCCTAAAATTAAGCGAGTTTACTGTCATTCAAGTGTTGGTGTTCGGTAGTAATAGTAATCGCCTTTAACTACGTTCTTATGTTTTGGAATTAATTCCCAGCGAAATATCTAATAATGTTTTTAGGTCTTCGGAAGCACGATGTTTGCTTTTTGATCTGTTGTCGACCAAAAGCTTCAGTTGGCACCAAATATAATATTACAAAACCGTTCAAAGAGCAAATTGATGTTACAGCAGTACGCGGATGTGAAATCGAAGGCATGCTTGATTCAGAAGGAAAAGTTATTGAGGAATATGGTATTAGTTTGCTTGCAGCTGCTGATTTTTTGCAAAGCCTTTTGTTATATTTTTGTTGAAGTGATTGCAGATAGAGACAGGTTTTTGGTCTGAAAGTATGATCTTGTTTGCCGAAGTCACATTCATCAAACATTACTTGTTTGAAAAAAAATTATTTTTCGTCATTCTCGTATTTTCTCATTTTTTGTAAAGGAGAGAGACATATGTATTTAGTTGCTAACTTTGGTATAACTTTGTATTCTGGTGAAAATACTACTCATTATGCAATACTGTAGAATAGTTTATATATCCTTTATATCTTTTTGGATTTTTATGAATTTATTAAAACCTTGAAATACAATAACGAGAAATTGGTTGACATTTAGCTGCATATGAGAAAAAAACGGTACTGGAGGGACTTACAAGAAAGTTTCGAGTATGGCTTGATGAAAATCAGTATCGCTTGGATACAGAAGGAGAAGAAGATGCGATAGATGTATGCAATAAGGAATTTTATTTAGAGTTATTTTTCGTACTTTATCAGAGAAATGAATTTTTTAAATGCACATGAAATTTTCGCATCGTTGGATTATAACAACAATATTGTTTATTTATTTCAGAATATTTATTATTCGTTCAATTTACTCATCCGGCGTGATCCAAAAACAAATAATTTCAAAGCGGTACTTGCAACAATTCGACAGTTATTGAATACAGAATTTGTAGTGCCGGATTGGTTACACGATCTCATTCTTGGCTACGGTGAACCAAATGCGGCTCATTATAAATCGTAATTCCTTTCTAATTCACGATTTGTAAAGTGTTAGATAAATTTTGTGAAGCACCGGTCTAAAAAAAACTCTTTCAGAATGAATACTGCGGTACCTACAGTGGATTTCTGCGACACTTTTTTGTCGTACAAGCACCTGATTTCGTCATTTCCAAATACCAAGATTGTAGGGACAGCAACAAGTGATGAAGAGCTCGTTCCACCTTTTAGGTTTGTTTTTCGTAATTTTAAGAAGTTATTGATTTAAAAAGGGGAAATTAAATAGTTAAAGATGCGAAGCTAATTTACCTCTTATTGAATTATTAAAAAGCCGGCGTGTCAATCTATCGTTACACTTTTACTTATTATTTGGTTAATTTACACTTTCATTTTCAGAGTATTCTCTAAAAATGCTCATTTTCAGGTTGACCTTTAAGTGCTTATTTTGCTTATTTTCAGGTTGACCTTTAAGTGCTTATTTTGCTTATTTTCAGGTTGACCTTTAAGGAACTGGAACCGCAACATGATATTGAGCCATCTAGTCGCGATACGTCGATTGTTGTAGAACCGCATGTAGTACCTTGCCGTGGACCCTATCCACATGTTGAACCACGCAAAAATACCATACATTTTACTCCAGCTCAGGTCCTTTTTTAGACAACGTTAGTAGTGTTAAATAATACTACATCCTTCGGTTTTCCATTCTTACTCATTAAGAGTGACACTTTCTTTAGGTAGAAGCAATCAAAGCAGGTATGCAACCTGGTTTAACGATGGTTGTTGGTCCTCCTGGCACAGGTAAAACAGATGTAGCAGTTCAGATCATCTCAAATATTTATCATAATTGGCCGGAACAGCGAACGTTGATTGTGACACATTCTAACCAGGCCCTTAATCAACTTTTCGAAAAAATTATGCAGTTAGATGTTGATGAACGTCATTTGCTTCGATTAGGTGTGTTTTGATTATCATTTCATTATCATTTAATGTTTAATTTTAGAAAATTTCTCTTATTTTGAAAGTTATCGTAGTGCTTTCCTGTCGCACATCCGTCTGTTTTTATTACAATGATTATTTCGAATTCGGATTCCTGACTTTTTAATTTATGCCCTTGATCTAATTGTAACCGTCACTAAAAATTCTTCATGATTATGAGTGTTTAAATTGTCGGATATATAAAATCTATTTTCTGATATGGCTCGATGTCCGAATAATGTTGATTTTAGGTCATGGCGAAGAGGCTTTGGAAACGGAAAAAGACTTCAGTAGATATGGTCGTGTAAATTTTGTGTTACAGAAACGACTTGATCTCTTGAAAGAGGTGAGAAAGATATTGTTTTTTTTGAGTGAGGATAAACAAATGAATTGAACGATTGGATGAAGTTTTTGGAATTCGTCTAGGTTTTAACTACTTTTTATTTAACTCAAGAGTTAAAATTTTCTTTCAAGAGATATTGAAATTCTTGTATAATCACAGGTTGAAAAGTTACAAGAAGCTCTCGATGTTGGAGGTGATGTTTCATATACATGCGAAACTGCTGGATATTTCTTTCTTTATCAGGTCTTTACCGTTGCATCACTGTATCATTTGTTAATTCTTTTTCCCTTAGCAATTTAATCATGAAACAAATGCGTTATGTAATTTTTGAATTTCAATATATGATGCTGTAATACCTTAAATATGTAACTTACTGTGCTGACGCCTTTTATCCAGGTATTTGCACGTTGGGAAAAATTTGAAAGTGATATTGCTCAATCGAAAATAAGTTCAACACCGAGTGCGAAAACAATTGCTGATCATTTTCCCTTTACGAGATATTTTGCTGATGTTCCGCCACCTCTCTTTAAGGTCAAAAATGCTTTCCGTTTACGCTGAGTAGATCTGTTGAGTTACTGTACATTTCCTACGAGATGGTTCTCATAATGGATGAAATGTATTGAGACGTATTATTTTACTTCTGCAATACCTTCGTCCCTTTATAGTTTATTATTTTCTGCTTTTATACTACACATTTCCATTTATTATTCAACCATTTTAGGGTGTTTCTTTTGAAGAGGATTGGGAAGTTGCTCAGGGCTGTTGGCGGTATATTCGTGGTATTTTCACTCAGCTGGAGGAATTTAGGTCCTTCGAGTTGCTGCGTTCGGGCAGGGATCGTACGGATTATCTTTTGGTTAGTTTTGCATTATTGTTTTATAAGAATGTTTCTAGTGATGAAATCAATTTAATAATATTCCAAGGATTTCAGGTGAAGGAAGCCAAAATTATTGCTATGACTTGCACTCATGCAGCTCTACGACGAAAGGATTTGGTAGAACTTGGATTCAGATACGACAATATTTTGATGGAAGAAGCTGCCCAAATTCTTGAAGTTGAAACATTTATTCCACTTCTGCTTCAGGTAATTTTGAACGGACTGCATTTCTTGATTCTTTTACTCATTTCCACATTCCAGTTGTTTGCTAATTTGTTCGTTAAATATTGCTCTACTATTATCGTTGTAACAAAATGTGAACTTTCAGAATCCACAAGATGGCAGGAGTAGGTTAAAGCGATGGATTATGATTGGTGATCACCATCAATTACCACCAGTTGTTCAGAATATTGCTTTTCAAAAATATTCTAACATGGAACAGAGTCTCTTTGCCAGATTTGTTCGACTTGGTGTTCCATATATATTACTTGATCAGCAAGGCCGTGCTAGAGCCGAGTATGTTTTGAACACATATGCTTGGAATCACCGGAGTAATTTTTAGTGGAGCTTTCAAGTGCAACGAGGTGACCCTTAACGTGATAAATTTCAGAATAGCAGATCTTTATAACTGGCGATATGACCATTTGGGTAACCTACCGCACATTGAAGCTCTTCCGGAGTTTCAACGCGCAAATTCTGGCTTTGCATTCAATTATCAACTTATCGATGTTCCGGATTTCAACGGTGTTGGCGAAACGACTCCCAGTCCCTATTTTTATCAGGTTTATTTTTTTCTTCAATTTTTTTTGTTCAGCCTTTGGAAAGTCTTCAGTTAAAACACTACTCTTTAGAATCTCGGCGAAGCGGAATATGCTGTAGCTTTGTTCACATATATGCGCATTTTGGGTTATCCTGCAGAAAAAATATCTATTATAACAACCTACAACGGCCAAGCGTCATTGTTACGTGATGTGGTACAGACACGATGCGCTGAAAATCCTTTAATTGGAGTGCCACATAAAGTTTGTTATTACAAGTCCTCAGAATATGCATTTTTTTGATGCCTTCTTAGTAATATTTTCTCATTAAATTTTATAAAAGCTTTGCTTTATGTTCTGTGGAATTATTTTGCTTCGTTCTGTATATATATATTAAAGAAACTTTTTAGTGCTTTAAAACATACATCACACTCTATTTAATTTCAAAGTAAGAAATGGTGCGGTTTAGTTTATTTAACTCTCTTCACTAAACGTTAAGTGATAGTAATCAGTTATTTTTCAGATTTCAACAGTTGACAAATACCAAGGGCAGCAGAATGATTATATAATTCTTTCGCTTGTAAGAACAAAAAACATCGGTCATATAAGGTTCAATTACGATATAAGAATATGCCTTAGTATTTACGTATTACGTTTAAAACACTTTAAAGTGTTTCCTATTTTCCATGTTTTGGTATTAATAAGCAGAACTAATACTTTATAGGGATGTTCGCCGTTTGATTGTGGCTCTTTCTCGGGCACGTTTAGGCCTTTATGTGTTGGGACGAGTCAGTCTGTTCCAAAACTGCCTTGAGCTTGCAACCGCATTTCAGCGGGTAGCGACTTTTATATTCTAAAGATGAAAGATTATATTTCTTATAAATATTGGTTAATCATGTAACTGTCATTCATTGAGATGTTTAAATCTCTGTACATGCTATTAAAAGTGCTCTCCTTTCAGTTATGCAAATATCCACAAAAGTTGATGATAATACCTCATGAAACATATTTAATGCATCGAATGGTACTTTTTTTACTCCTTTTTTAAAACAGTTTTCTTTTTTGTTCTGTCTTACAATGTCATCTTTTTTATTATTATCTCAAGTTAATTTTAAGGTAATGTAAATAGCTGTAAACTTCGGTAAGCAAAGATATGGTTCTATTTTAGAATGGTCAAGTTCCGGCATCTAAACCAATTCAAATCCAAGATACGGTTCACATGAGTACGTTTGTCCATCAATTCTACATGAGCAATATGGAACAGATGAAGGAAAGTTATAAAGAACATATGAAAGATTATTTCGATGCTCGTCAGGTAATTCTTTTTTTTGGTGAGAGGCTATGAAACTATTCAGTCGTAACAACTATTTAAAAGGTACAATTACTACAGTTGAGGGAATTTACTTTTCAAAAATTTTCCAAATTTGTATCAGCTTTATAAATACTTTTTTTACGATGCTTTAATTTTTTAGTGGTTAGATCTCTTATTTATATCGATTGTTGAGGTAGCCCTCAAAATTCTCTCCAAAAAATACAATTAACATTGGATTTCTTAACAACTTTAATTTTCAGGCTGCAATTAATGCTCATTTGGCAGCTGAAGCGGCTGCAATAGCTGCTGAGGAGGCAAAAACTGAAGAAGAAAAGGGAGTATCAGAGCCTGTCGCAATGGAAGCGGAAGAAGCTGATATCACTTTTGAAAGTATGGACTTTGAAAGACAAGACCCAGAAAAGCTGGGAAAATAGGGATGTATTGACATTCGACATTAATTTTGATATCATTGAAAGAATCTCTTTGTATATTTATGTCGATGCGGGAGGAGAGCGTGTTGAAAACTATTCTTTGTTGGATTTTTTTAAGCGTATTTTCAAGTTTTGTTGAGAATTTGACTCATTTGCATGAAAGTTTGAATTTTTCCGATTAGTTGTTTGTTTCTACGTTTTTCTATGTGTGTATAATTTTCGTTTTTTATCAAAAGTATCTGGAGTTGCCGAAAATACATAAGAGAAGTCAGTTGGATGCAGTATCTTGTTAGAGAGTACTTTAATTTATAGTAATAAGTCTTTGTTTTACACTAAATAGATCGGGGCCATGAAGATTAGCCAAGGTTTTTGGCATACTTACCACGAGTATTAATCTAAATCCTCCCATTGGTTTCTTATTCATAATAATTATCTGAGAATGTCGGTTTCTAATTATGATTTACCAAGAGCTTGAAGAAATAATTAGGATTGATAATAATCGATAAAAATTTCTCATATTAGCTCCGTGTAAGGACATACACAGTGTTTATTTGGATTGATAGAAGAGAGTGAATGGAAAAAAACGATCTATTTATGCTCAAGGAGTATCGCTAGTTTCTAATTGGATTTGATGCTATTAATGGCTACAAAAATTAAAATCAATCTCTTAAAGGATATAAGGATTTCTTCCATCAATGGATCAAATGAAATACTACAGCGATTGGTAGCATTGGAAATTTATGAACTCTAATCATTTTTTTTCTCTTTCTACACAATTTATTATAGGGTAAAACAGTGGCAAAGAGAAGCGTTAAGAATTTTCTTTGGTATGACACTTTTTAAATATATTTCGGGACAGAGTCATAATTTTCAACTTGTTTACTTAGTGTAAGTACAGTGTTACACGTTATTTTCAAAGTAACATGCTTAGCAAATGATACTTGGCGGTTTGCCGTAGTTTAAATTTGGTGAAAAAATGAGATGTGTTTTTTAAAGTACATAATATTTTTTGATATATTACTTTAAGCGATGAATCAGCGAGAGCTAAGATAGCAGCAGTTTATGCTTCCATGATGAATATGCAATAAATACAGAAGAAGGAAGGATTCGTCATCGATCAACAATTTTTTTTTGTTTGGTTTCGAATAGAGTGAAGGTATAAATAAGATTGAAAAATGCAAAAGGCAATCAAAATTACACCTTTTATTTGAGAAATTTTTCTTGAGGAAAAAATTTGGCCAAATTCGTGGCGTCGATGACATTTGGGATTTCTGAATTTTGAAAAAATAGTTGGATGAGCAATTACATGTGAAGATTCTCTACGATTCGTGGTTAGATGAAAAATGTTACATGACTTCTTCAAGTGATTTATCTGACGGATCCCGCTTCATCGACTTTTTTTTGTGATTTTGAAAATGATGATAGTAGAAGAGCCTTTAATATGTATCTCGGTATGATAGGTGGAATTCTTTACTTAAGACATGTAACAATAACTGCGATAAAATTACAGTTTTATGCAACTCAAATCAAAATAATAAATTAGTAGCTAAATTTTTAAATTTAAAGAATTCCGAATAAAGTTCAGGAAAAGTGTATGAAATTGAGTTCATTGTTGCTATGCTTCAGTAACACTGACTACTGCTCTCAATTTTTTATCTCATATCTTCAACAATATTCCAAAATACGAGCTTTTTCCATTTCAATTTGATTAAAAGATTAAAAGCGTAAAGACAAATAACAAGAAAAAAGGAAAGATTCATTTTGCATATTTAGGAGCTATTGCGAAAAACCTGGAATATCATGCATAATATCACAAATGTGAAATGTTTTCATTTGTTTAGTTTTGGACGGTAAGTTGAGCCTTTTCGAATTTTCTTCCTGTGCTATTTTAGGTGTATAAGATTTCGATTCTGTGGTGAAATTAACAGTGGTTGAATGATTTCGAATAATTTCACACTCCTCATTATTGTCGGATTTCTTTATTCGTTCATCTTCTACTTCAGCTCGTATTATTCCTTCATTACAAAGTGTTGTTTTTTGGAAGACAGTAGCCTGAGAGTGTGGGATTTTCTTAATGACAGTACTTTTCAACGAACATAATCGTTCGTGCCGCAGTTTACCTGAATAATTATACAGTACCCGATTACAGTGAAAACATTTGAATCGTTTAATGGTTGAATGGTAGTAGCTGAAGTGACAATCTAAATCATATGCTGAACTGAATCGGCTGTTACATATTATACATTCATGAGGTTTTTCGTGAATTTTTGCATGTCCTGAAATTTAACTTTTGAAAATTTTTACATTTTCAAAGAGAATATTCAGTCTAATGTTTAAAAATTGAGATGTATACATGTGAAAATTTTAATTTAATAATTAATGTAATATATTTTGTCGTTCAAAAAAAAACAATAATTCAATCAACAAACTTACTACTTAAAGCACTTTGGCCGGATAGGTGTTTGCTGCAAATTGTGCATCGAAATAATTTGCCTTTATGCTTAGCTAAATGTTCCTTAAAATTATAAAAAGTTTCATAAGTCCGATCGCATTGGTTGCACTCGAATAATTTCCGTCCACCGTTATTTTCTTTCACAGAATTGGTTGTATGCGCTAAAATCAAAAGTGTGTATAATTTAAAATATTAAAAATTATTTCAAAAAATTTCCGAAATTTATGAAATTTTACCAAAATCTTTATTTTTGAACCTAAAAAATTCCGTTGCAAAACAATCACTACTAACCAGAATGTTTCTTAAGTTCATGTGTTCGCATACGTTTTTCCGATACAAATGTTCTTGCGCATTTTTCGCATTCATATTTACGCTCATGATGAGTTAATACGTGATCCTAAATCCATCAATTTTTAGGAATACTTAATTATTATCTAAACTATCAATTTTATATAAAGAAAGAAACTGACTATATGCTCATAGTAAATGAAATTTTTTGGATTAAAAACAACTAAATGAATAAAATTTAAAAATTAGAAAAAAAAACAGAAAATGAAAATCTGAATAAACCTGAAGATCTTTGCTTGATTCGTATATTTTGCTACAGATCGGACATTGACCTCTTGGAAGTGTAATATTACTTGTAATCAAATTCATCGGATGCTGGTTAGTAATGGGAACTGAGAATAAAGGTAAGAATGATTGAGTACGATTCTGATTGGTTGCAAATATGAATTCATTGATTGGCTTAGCAAATTTCGAGATGTCAAAGGTTAAGTGAGGCGAAACTGGTGTTAATGCATACGCTGAAAGAATAAACTATCGAGCAAGCAATTTCTTCTATCATTTTTGATAAACAGTTTTAATTTTAAAAAAAATGTCTACATTTCGGAAAAATTTTTGTTTTTTTGATTCATTGCTGTTTTAATACTCATTAACCTAGCTTATTTAATTATTCATTCATCTAATTTTTACTAATAAATTACAATTAAAATTTACGCTCATGCAAAAATTCCTCTTTATTCTTGCAATAATTCTTTGGTGCTAGCTATAGCTAGCCATTATCGTTAGCTATAGCTAACGATAATGATTGAAGAGTGATTGTCACACATAAAACATCATCTTTCTGATATTCATTGGTACAGTATGTCAGCTGATACAGTATTAATACAGTACACACTCAGTTGATACAGTACACACACACACACACTATGTAAGCAATAGGAAATTTTAATGAAAATAACACAGTAGCATATCTACCTGATTACTTGTAATGTACTTTATAATTTATTGTTCATTTCATTGAGTTGAAATTTTGCAAATATCACTTATTATAAAAGTGTTGAAGAAATTACGAATAGTGCAAAAAAAAAGTTATATGAAAAATTGAAAAAAAAAGTGAATGAAGTAGAAATTTCCATACCCATTTGCAACCCAACAATATTTTGCAGTAGTGATCAATGAAGAACGAATGAATTGATTGTAGAAAACTGCACCAACGAGAATAAATGAATGCCTTTCCTTTTAAATGAGTCAATAACTAATATACAAATTTGAATTTTGCTAGAATGAGCTGAAAGAGTGAAATGAAATTGACCGCTATAACTGTCAATGGTTGGATAAGAGAGAAAAGAATGAGATGCTTATGGTTATATTGTCTCCGAGTAATATCGATACTGCATCAAATTAAAGATAACAATCTTTTCAAACTTTCTGATAAATTTTAAACTGTCATTCGAGGAATGATAGAGTATGAACGCTGTTCCATCTCTCAAGGTCATTCATGAAGTGAGATTCGTCGCATAGCTTTCTTAATTCTTTCACATACATTTTTGATAAGATCAAAAAATTTGAGAGATGGATGAATTTTTGATGAGAATAAGAAAGGGAAAAAAGAAAGAAAGAATCAGCGTAGAGTGGAAAAGGTGTTAGTTGATGAGCTATCTTCAAATTTCAAAACTATCCTTCCGCGTTTAATTTCCTCAAAAATCATCCCATCACTTTTCATTCCTCTTTTCAGGCATATTTTCATTGATATATATTTGTGCATATTTCAATCTTTGACAATGTTTACTTATCCTACTTGTTTAGAATACAGAAAAAGCACAGAAATCTGAAATCGAGAAGAAATAAAACAAGGAAAAGATTGATTATATTCTTAAAATTAAAAAGAGGAACTCATAAATTCTTGAATTTAAGATGCATTAATTTAAATTAATAAAATCTAACTAGCCATATGCTAACTATAGCACAAATTTAAACAATCATTGATCTAAAGAATTGATGGAAAAACTATGACAGCGTACTTTCGTTACACTTTTAAATAGTCGATAACATATAATCTTTCCATTATTGATAATAAGTGGCATATATTAAAGGATCAAATTGCAACAACAGGTGTGGATGTATTCTCAAAATTCAAACTTATCATCCCCTTCATAAGCATTAGTTATGAAAGTATTCTTTGAAGAAATTTCCAATTGTTCTTTAAATTGGCCTAGTGAGAAGAAAGTTTTCATAGTGTCTAAGTCGGAGAAGTATGAGAAACGGTCGTTGTTTTGCTGGTATATGTCCGGTTTTTCGGTGAGCGGTTTCTGGAGTTTGGGTCTTCAGCATATTCTCTTGATCCATTTGCTTAACTTCACGTTCTCTGCTACAGTATGAGCAATAAACTGTTTATTTTCGGAACAAATTTTGGATAATTACCGTTCTCCTTCGGAACTCCCTTTTGCTAAATCATTTATCAGTAATCTTCAAACTCTGCTAGAGGCCTTGCCAGAGTATAAGAGCTAAGATAAATGAAGGGCAGCGTATTTTTGGCTGTTTTTTTCCAAGGAAATTTTTTTCCGAAATTTCTAATTACTAAGCAATATGCTTCATGTCTTCAATTTTCCATTCATTAATTTTAGTTTCGAATAAAAAGTATCGAATTACTGCTACTGAACTATAATTATCATTGCTTATAAGTAATTATTAAGCTATTTGATACATGGATAACGGAGTGGTCATTGGGGAACACAAAGAAGCGCCAACAGTGAGGGATTTGTTAAAATCTGAATCTGAAGAGATGATGAGAGAAAAAGATGAGAATGAAGTTGGCGATGTCGTGACACCGTGGGATGTTGCAGCATCAAGCAAGATGGGCATTGATTACGATAAATTGATAGGTTGGTACCACTTTTCAGCGGATTCAGTTTTTAAGAAGTGCGAACTGCTTATCCTGAAATCTGAACCAAGTTTAACAAAGGGGGGTTCGCAGTGTATTGGTACAAAATCATTTAATTTAAACAGCCAACTCATATTTTCTGATTTTAGCATCATTAGACTGCTACTTTTTGGACATTCTAATTTTCAGCAAAATTCGGGTGTTATAGAATAACAGAAGATTTGATCAGTCGGTTTGAACGAATTACTGGCCAAAAGGCACATCCAATGTTGCGACGTGGGCTCTTTTTTGCTCATCGGTAGGTAGTCACAAGTGCTTCTGTTCTATACTTTGTATAAACATTAAGTGTAAATGCTTTGGTTATCCGACCCCAATTTGACTAGTTTGTTCCTTCTTCGAATAATTTAAACAAATAAGAATAAATTTCTATTTTGGAATCTCACATCTGTTTAAAATTGGACTGCCGAATAACCCGAAAATTTAGCGGATAAACAGTCAAGATAAGGAAAATGAAATAAGTGGTAGGCCAACTCTTTTCATTCATTATGAAGTAAAGGTGCCTAAAAGAGACTTCCCATATTTAAAATTATTATAGAAATTCAATAATAAAATAAATCACTAGTGCACTACTACCTTGAATTCATTAAATATAAATTTTTCTAGTGATCTATCACTAATTTTGGATCGTTTGGAACAGAAGAAACCATTTTTCCTATATACTGGTCGAGGACCTAGTAGTGGAAGCCTGCATCTCGGACACCTCGTCCCATTTATGTTTACAAAATGGTTGCAGGATGTATTTGATGTACCCCTCATCATTCAGGTTGATTAATAATTTTAAATTAAAATTACGGAACGTTACACATATTTTTTACGTACTCACACCTTTTTATTGCGATCATTGAGCTGAATGCCTTCTGCATATTTATGGGTACAAAAAGATATCCCCGAGTATTCTAAAACTTGTATCACAATATTTCTGTCACTTTACAAGAGTAGAAAATTTGAATCAAATTTTTAGGTAACAGATGATGAAAAATTCCTGTGGAAGAATCACACATTAGATGAAATCAAGGATATGGCAAAGGAGAATATTAAAGATATTATTGCTTGTGGTTTTAGTCCTGATAGAACTTTTATCTTCTTAGATACTGAGTATATGTGGTAAGTACAGTTGTATTTTCTGTTAAAATCGATGTCGCTCATTATAACGATCTTTCGTTTTATAACATTTCTTGTTTGTTTAGATTGGTCAGTCAGTCTGATCGAAATTAATTTCAGCCCGTCTTTTTTTACGAATATCTTGAAGATATGGAAGCTTGTAACACTTAACCAAGCGCGGTCAATTTTTGGATTCAGTGGTGAAGATTCGATGGGCAAAGCAGCGTTCCCTTCAATTGAAGCAGCTCCATGCTTCAGTAGTAGCTTCCCATTAATATTTGGAAACCGATCAGATATTCCATGTATAATTCCATGTGCAATTGATCAGGTTTGTTTATGTCTGGAAAAATATATTTCATGTGTTAGCTTCACTGTATTTTAAATCCGAGTTGTCTGATATACATCTTTCAGGATCCATACTTTCGGATGTGTCGTGACGTTGCGCCGCGACTAAAATATTTGAAACCAGCAATGATATACAGCTCATTTTTACCAGCTTTACAAGGGGCGCAAAGCAAAATGGCTGCTTCTGATGCTACCACGTGTATTTATTTGGACGATACGCCTAAACAAATAAAAAATAAGGTGTTTAGTTTTCTCATTCGACTTCATAAGAAGGACATTTTTGAAATTTCTGAAATATCCTTAACAACTTTTATTTATCAATTTTTCTGTAAAGAAAGCTTCTTTTACATAACCACTTCAGTTCTTATCATTTTCTGCTGAAAGAGAATCTTTTCGTTCATGAGTATTTTGGTCCTTTTTTACTTCGATAATTCCAGCAGTTTTTTTCTTTCATAGTGATGGACAAAAACGCATTTGATAGATTGCTATTTAAGGAAGATGAGAACAAACGAATTTGCTATCGAGCAATTTTCATATTATAATTAGGGTGATAAGGAAGCTTTTATTTAAAATATTTTTTTCAGATCAATAAGTATGCTTTTAGTGGTGGGCGTGATACAATTGAAGAGCATCGTAAATATGGTGGTAACTGTGATATTGATATTGCATATCAGTTCTTGCGGTATTTCATGGAGGATGATGATGAGTTGGAGAGTATACATGAGGTAAGTTTTTAAATGTGTTATTTATAACATTTATTTGTAAAAATTGTCAATGACAACCACTACGGTGGAGGAAAAAATACACGTACTTTGATACAGTATCTCATTACTTGATAATTTCAAACTTAGAATAGAATATCAACAATTTTTCATTATTCGAGAACATATTATGCTGAATAACCAGGAATTTTAACTCTTCTAAGTTTTTCCATGCCTTGATAACTTCCATTTGTCTGATTATTGATGCTGGTTGTATCGAAACTAAATTTAACTTTGTTTTACTTCAAATTCACACATGCCTCGGTATTGATATTATTACATTTTTATGAGAACTAATTCCTTTTCTTGGGGTTTGAAGGCGGTGAAGTAAACCGAGTATTCTAGTTCTCCTAACTTTTTTTCAGGTTGAAAAATAAAGATGTTTTATTTCCCTTTTTATCCCCTATGTCATTTATGTAAGCCGGTCTATAATTTTTTAGCATTACACAAGCGGCAAGTTATTAACTGGTGAGCTTAAAGCAATAGCCATCAAAGAAGTGCAAAGGGTTATGGCGGAATTGCAAGAGCGGCGAAAAGAAGTGACCGATGAAGTAATGAAAAGTTTTATGGTCCCTCGGAAGTTGAAGTATGATTACTGAATAAAAAACATAATTACTCACTTTTTTCCCCAATGCTTATATCTGTATTATGTCTGATTAATTCCTTCATTAATTAATTCCGTTGATTGTTACTTGTTTAATTCTTCAATTTATGGGATTTTAATGTTTTACCGGTGATATGCTTTGTTGGTTGATAATTTTTCGGATTGCCGCAATGAATGCTTTAATTTGAGCATGGATCAACATTTTTCATCATTCAAAGCATCAACATTATTGACCATCAACAGCATAATTTAACACTTAGAATTACTTGTCGTGTGAGCTGAGGAACATAGTAGCACAATAGTTCCACAATATTTATTATTAATTTCAACACAAGGAATTCTTTGAAGAGAAAATACATTCATCAGTAGCAGATCTTACAGAAACAAAGATGAATGTATCTTTGATGACATTATCGGGCTCTACATAAATTGTATAATTTATAAAAGATTTGCTCTATTAGATAAGAATCATTGGCTGGGGGCAGGGGGGAGGTGGTGTAAGGGACACTTTCACTTCTATCTTCATTATCCGTCATACGTTACCGTAAAAGGAGCGAAAAAAAAACCTAACCATTTAATCATTCCCAAAATAAAACCTGCTTTTGGCATTGCTAGACATCATTATTCTTATTCCATTGATTAGATATAATCAATTTGAAAAAAAAAGAGAAATGATAGCAATAAAATATCTAAAATTTTAAGAAATGAAAAAATGCGAATATTAAATATTGTCTGATATCTTCATTAATAATTAAGGATGTTTGTAATGTGTGATACTTAATTGCTAATTAATTAGCAATAAAGATAAAAGTGATTTTTGATTTTCTTAATTTCTCTTGCAAAATTAATGATAAGATGATTTTTTACGCAACAAGAGAGAGGGACAGCTAGAATTTTTCCCTTTTTTTTAAGCGGCAAAAATATCATTTTTGATTTTTTTCAAGAAAACATAAACTTCTCAACAAAGACCAACTCCTAATTAAACAGTTTAATGCATCGTCCAACAACCAAATAAAACAGTCGTTTTGTTTTTATATAATTAAAATGTACGCGGTATTTCTAATAAGTTTGTAGGTTTGAGAAAATATTTTGTAGTTTTTTTTTTCTATAACATTTCAAATATAATGAAATTGCAATTTTAGATTGTTATAACTGAGAAAAAAATGTAATTGTAAAATAAAAAAAATTTAATTGCCGTAATTTATTTTGACTAATACACCATAGATCATTTAAGAATTTCATGAAATTCACTTGGTATTTGCTGTGTATCACACTTCATCATTTTTGATAAGTGCTAATGAAGAATATCACTTTTTAGGTTTACTAGAAGTACAAACAAAAATAACGGAAGCAATTAACGATGAATGCATAATAAAAATATTTATATTATTATTTCAAAAAAAACGTGAAATTTTGACGAAACTTTTAAGATTAGCATAAATTAGCTAAAAAAAAAAAGCTATTTGGACTAAAATATCAAAGAAACGCTTGAAATGATAGATTTAACGAATTATTTGGTTAGTTTTTTGATCAGAAGCTAACATCATTGGTCCATGGATTGTAAGGTGGCGGATGAATGAAAGTTTGAAATTATAAGTTAATGAATTGAACATCTATTAACGCAACAGCAACCGTTGACAGAATAAAAAAAACGTCGAAAAAAACGTCAAAACGTCATTTTTAGTCTGAAAAATATTTCCTACAAAAGTAGAAAGATTAATGAAACGATAAATGATACTTTTGGCATTGATAAATACAACAGGAAGACATTATCACACTGATAAAGTAAACGCTATCAAACATATTGTTTCGCCTATCGATGATTTTGTTTGTCTGTCAAAAAATTATCAATTTATTGATATTTTAAAATTTCATTGTACTATACCACTGTCTGATACATGCAGTGTAATAGCAGTACTGAAATTAACAGTGTTTTACGCTGCAGATAATTAATTAATTAATTAATGGATCAATAATAATAATAAATATAAATAGTTAATATTTATTAATTTATATCACATGAAAAATTTTCATGTTTACATTTTTTATCATTACTTTTTCATGTTTGTCTATCACATGAAAAAGTACGGATGGATTATTAAGTTAAAATATTTTGCTAAATTTAATTTTACGCGGAATCTTTGTCCTGAAAACCTATAATTTATATTAAAATGTTTTGCTTTTTGATGTAACTTAATTACTGAAATTACAACAGTGATTCGTCTATGTGATGCTAGTGTTTATGCAAAAATTTCGTCCGAAAAAAAACGAATTGAAATTTCTAACAATTCTGAAATAGTTCAAATTTTTTGAAAAAATTTTTCGCATACTTGAATGAATTTCTTAAATTATATGACAAATTTTTCAATTCTGAAAATGCTGAACGCATATTTCCGTATTCGAAAAGTGATCGGAACAATTCATTTGCACTATTAGGGGATCCAGCAATTTTATAAAATAATCATTTTGTTTGCGGCTGTTGCAAAAACCGCAAAAGCAGGGCGGGATAGCAGCGAGTGGTTTCGATCCACCGACCTCTGGGTTATGGGCCCAGCACGCTTCCACTGCGCCACGCTGCTCCTGTGTGCCCTACCCATTTGCATATATGACAAATATTGCACTGAATTAAATTCTTAATTAAAATAATGAAATGCTTAATTATCAGCTAATAATAACTTTAGAAAGTATGGTAAATGTTTTCGAGCAAAATAATTTGAATAAAAATGTGAGACTAAACAGTTAATGATGCATTCGTTAATTTTGAGTGAAATAAACAAACCTACTACTTTCTCTTTCTTTTTTTTTCACCTAAATCTGCATAACTTTTCAATTATGAAATTACCTGAAATTATTCTCATATATTTTTAATTTAATTTCTAAAATACTTTAGCAAATATGAACGTACAATAAAGCAATTATTTTATTGTTGAAATGAAGAATGTGTGATGAAAATAAATATTAACGATAAGCAAAAAAAAATCCACAAAGTTCAATCAAATATTATAATGCTCTTTTGTAATTTCAAAAGAAGCTATTTGAAAAATTTCTAGCACAGCAAAAGTTTTAGAAATGTTTATGTTTAATTTTTATTAACATTTTTAAAAAAAATGAAATATTAATTAAAGATTGGAGAGTAGTAGTAACCTGTATGCTAATGCAATTAATATAAGTTAACTGTAGCTTATAGTGAGTAATACCTAAATTATTAGCGAGCACTATCTAAAGTAAGTAATACCTAAATTAATAGAAAGCAACATTAATCCACAACGATCGATCATTGAACCTAATCGATCCAGGTGATTTAGTATAATTTTTCCTGTTAGCGTTTAAGGTAATGTTAAGTGTAAAGTTCATTTCCTAAATTGTATTTAAGTGCTTACATATACTAATTTGAATTCTGATATTAGCCTAATTAGATGATAATGATGATGATTGAATTATGGTGTAAGCCTAATTAGCATAATTTTCTCCATTTGCTTTTTTTTTATTTGTCAATTTTTTTCACATCTCAATTATTTCTCAGTGCAAAAATGCAAAAGTTAATTATCGAACATATAAAACTATTTCTTTTATTTAATGCTTAATTTAAATTTCACGATAAATTCATTAAATTTAATTAACTTAACAAGCATTGACCTAAAAGTAGCACACTTCTTAGTTGAGAAAATTTTATGAACTCAAAGATTAGTCTTAGTCTAATCAATGCTATAATTGTGTTAGAAGAAAGTTAGGTAAAAATATTTACGAGTTATTTACTTATTAGCAGTGGAAGGAGTAGTGTTGCTTAAGATCGGCAGCATGCCTGCTCAACACTCATTACTTATTAATTTTATTTCTGAGCACTTGGTAAATTGAACATGCTGAACAAGTGGATTTTGATTTCATAGCACTCATACTTCGTTTCTTAGCTACCTGCTTCTTTTACATAAAACAAAATTTCAACAGTTAATTTGAATGAACATATTATTTTAGCCTTATTAATAAACATATTATTTTAACCTTTTTAACCTTAATTTGAATAAACATATTATTTTAACCTTATTGATAAAGTCAACTGTTTAGTGTGAAGTTAGAAATATTGATAGATTTTTTTAGTAAGTTTCAGGAAAAAAAATGCCTCATTTTTTTTGGTATTTTTAATAAGTTTCAGGAGAGGGAAGGAGGAGGAAGAGGTATTTTTAAAGTTAGAAATACCGAAGAAATCTATTAACATTTCTAACTTTACACTAATTTTAAAAACTTTAAAAATACGTTGAAAGCAATGTAAATGAATGAGTTTAATAATTTTAGAAGATTAAATACAAAGATGGATATGGAAGTTTTTCATGCTGAAAGCCTTAGGCTAATTTAAATAGTTTCGAATTTTTCAATAATATTTATTAGGAACTAATTTTGTAAGCTTTGCTTTCTAGCAAATGTTACTTTAACATCTGATAAAGATCAATGATAGAATTTATCACTGTAATTAAGGTGCTAATTATAACATTGTGGCAAATTTGTTTCTTGTCAGATATAATAAAATTTTAATATTAAAACAATATCATTGTAGCATCCTTATAAATATCATTAAAAGTGATGATAATTCAAGTTCAGTATTTTCACGTCGTCGTACTTGCTTTATCTGCTGCTGCTACGACGGGAACTCCGAGTGAGTCAAATTTTTCATTTATAATTTCAAATACAACAATGATAGGTGAAGTGCTTTGTGTAGGATGAGCATGGAGTGAAATAGAAGTTAAGGTTAAAAATTAAAAGTAAAGGTCAAAACTTCAAATTTATTAGCAGAATAATGAAGAATTGTCAGAAATTTTTGGCAATAAAGCTTTTATTGTTTTTTTTTCCATCGATCACGTAAACTTTCACTTAAAATATTATCAAAATGAATCTTTCACTAATTCATTTAATGCTTAATTTAAATTTCACAATAAAATTTAATCAAATAATTTTACGAAAATATAAAAATACATTTCAGCTTGTGAAGATATTGTTACAGCAGATAGTGGAAATGTAATATATGCGCAAGCTAATTATGCGAGAAAGCATGCGCCAGGAACAACAGCGCTTATGGTGTGCAAATTTGGATATGTCAATTCATTCCCTTTTCTTGCCTTCTGCAAAGAAGATGGCAAATGGAACAATGAACTTGGTTATTGTTTGTAAATTTAAACTATCCATGAAATTCTCAATTGCTATCTTCATATCTAGTATATTGTAGTAGTAGTAGTAGTAGTTACTAGTCTGTAAGATTATATATCTAATTATAAGTGAACTATTTTTAGAAATTATTAAAATAGCAATTCATACCTTACTTATTCTACTGCTCTTAAGTTATCTTTATAATTAAAATTAGTCCACAATATTAATATGTATAATTTATTTTAACTCATAACTCTAATATATTTCAGGTGAATGTATATTAACTAGTAAGCCTTGTGATGCACAGCGTTCTCAGTACAATATCTCTTACATACCGGTAAGGATTCTCAAAATATGCATATTAATAATTGCGTGTGTGTGTGTGTGTGTGTGTGTGTGTGTGTGTGTGTGTGTGTGTGTGTGTGTGTGTGTTGTTTACAACACTCTTAATTTGTAATGCATCTATCGATGAGCATTTAACGATGATTATCGGATTTGAAGAAAGCGATCAACAAATAGAGGAATGATAGATGGACGATTACTTCGATGCATTCCAATTTTGTTAATCTGCAATTTTATACATACGTGCGTGAAATTGCAGTAGTATTATTTCAGATCGTTTTAGAAATTTAACTTTCTCAATCAAATTTTAGCAAACAATTTCATATTTTTTTTGCAGCCAGGAACTTCGAACAGATATCCATCAGGCACATCTGCAATATTGCAGTGTTCTATGGGTCAAATACCAGTTGGTCAATTATCCGCTATGTGTTTGAACGGAAAATGGACTGGCGAATTGGGTGCCTGCAAGGACCTGTTTAATCGTAATAATTCCGGTGATGCAAATCGAATATCCAAAACCACAATTGCTAAACCGACGGCTGAATCACATGGCTGTAACAACACACAATCAGGTAGTAATCGCTACGCTAATTCAGTTTGGTCGTAAATTTTAATTTGTTAAACTATAATGTTACGTCGTTGATTTTGAAACTCAATTCGTTTTCGATAATTAATAATAATATTAATAATAATAATAATAATAATAATAATAATAATAAATAATAAATAATAAATAATAATAATAATAATTAATAATAATAATAATAATAATAATAATAATAATAATAATAATAATTAATAATAATAATAATAATTAATAATAATAATAATAAATAATAATAATAAATAATAATAATAATAAATAATAATAATAACAAATAATAATAATAATTAATAATGGTAATGATAAAAGCACGAAATGTTTCATGCTTTTTAAGTGATATGTTTTTGAATGAAATTACTGTACGGATCTGTATGCTCGCAGAATATCAGTCATTTTTATTTCATACTGTGTGTTCTTGTCGGTTATTAGTCCCATTTTGTACATTTTAATTTTTTAATTTCAATTTTAAAAATTAAAAATTAATTAATATACTGCTAATACTTTCAACATTTGCAACGCATTACGAATGTATTTGGTGCAAATTTTGAAATATTCATTTCTGCATGTTTTTCGTTCGATTAAATTTAAAAATTTTCATTAAATTTTATTAATTCTTTGAGCAAAAGCAATTGTTGTAAGAAAGTACAAGGAGCGATGTTTTGCTTTCGAGTGGCGCATAAAACGAAAGAAAAGGTTATTGTTTGATTTGAATTTTGAAAATTATTTTAATTCTATATGTATTATTCTTTTCTTTAAACCTTACGATAATAATGCTGAGAAATTTTAAAAATATTTAATTTAAAGTTTTAAAATTATCAAGCTTCATTGTTTCACACTGTCATTCTTTCAATAAGTCTCTCTCTTTAATAGTTTCCCGTTTGAAATATAAGGAAATTGATTAGTGTCAAATATTAATTAATTATCAAAGGTCGCTAATTAACAAAAGAGGGCGAACTTTGTCTATCGTCAATAAAAATATTATTATTATTGGTTTGAAATCATAAATATTTTCTCACTGTTTTTATTTTCATTGCTTTTTTTAAGAGTAATTTAAGGTAAGCAAATATTAAACTTACTGGTTGACTAGTTAGATTCATTTCGTTCTAGTAATTTTGAAATTAAAATTTGAATAGAATGTGCTCAGACCTGACAATAAAATAAGTTAGGTTGATGAATTGAATAAGCAGGAAATGGAAAATGTTTGCTCAGCTTATCCAACACTGTTGTAACATTTCTCAACAACTCTTTCATTCAAACAACAAAAGAGGGACCGACAGAGAGAGAGCGAGAGAGGGAGAGAGAGAAGGAAAGAAAGGAAAAAATGTTAAAAATAAAGTAGAAAAAAAAACAGCAAACCTTACTTAAATTAGGCTTAATATTTAAATTTTATTAAATTTACTGCAGAATGCAGTAAATCGATTGATTGCTATTTAATTTGAATAGAAACTAATTTACTACTTCTTTACATTACACTCAAAATGGGCCAACCATTTCGCCGGATAAAATTCACTGTTTAAAATTCATTAAATTAAATGAATTCATTCGATTGAGCAAAATTTCAACGATTAAAACTAATTAAAATATCATAAATTCAGGAATCTATTTGTAAATTAAAATATCAAAAATTTTAAAAGTTAACCGTCAAGAATAAAAGAGTGTAATTTTCGAGCAATTTTTTTAAAAATTTAATTAATTTAATTGCTGTCAACTCCACACCTCTTGAATTTTTTTCACTTAAAATCTTTTTAATTCGTTCAAAAAAACTTTACTGTCAAAGAATACACGTAAAATTTTATTTTGAATATTTAAATTTTTCATGGAAATGCTTGAAGTGTGAAATAATATAATATGAAATTATGTAATATAAACTATGAAATATATATATTATATATTTCATAGTTTTTTTCATATATTTTCCCACCTGAAATCCTTTCAGGTCGTTCAAGAAACTTTGAAAGGATAGTATATATATATATATATATATATGTATATATATACTATTTCAATTATTTTAAAGGAAAATTGGACTTTTCGAAATAAAATTTTAAAATCGTCCTTTTGCAGTAATGTGAACTTTTCGTTGTCGTCATCACTCGTGGGAATTTATTGCTTAGCTAAAATTCAAATTATTATGTATCATTTGAATGACATAAACTTATTTGGAAGTAACAAAGTTGAATGAAAGATTTTTGTTATTCATATTTCTCAGTGATATGACTCATTCATTCAAATACTTATTGGCTGTGAGGAATTTTTAGTTTTACTTTAATTTTCATTTATTAAACGAGTAGGTTTTTTTTGATCTAAAAAAAATTTTTTTTTTGCAATATTTTTACTGAAAAAAACTTTACGACATGAGAAAATAATTTTTACTATTTATGCACTCGTAATAAAACATTTTCCCAGTTCGATCCATTATTTTATGACTTAAATTTAAAATATTTTTTAAGGTTCAACTGAAATGTCAATTCTAAAAATTCTACGTAAAATTTTAGTGTTTTTAAAACTCTACCACGGAAGTATTGTAGGGTGGTACATTATATTTTTATAGTTATTGTTTAATAGCATTTATGAATGTGAAAACTTTATTTTTAATGCTTTAATTAATTAATTAAAATTAGCCAGATTAGACTTTCATTTTACTTGTTTAAATTAAATTATATGTTTAAAATTACTACTAATACAATCAATATTTTTCATGCTGAAAAGTTTAATTTTAGTATGTTTCATTTCTTTTTTTTTTGCAAATTATTGGATAATTTAATATTTGAGCGATGAATTAATTGAAATGCATAAATTGTATTAAAACAATAATAGTAATAATAATTAATAATAATTAATAATAATTAATAATAATAATAATAATAATAAATAATAATAATAATAAAATAATAATAATAACAATAACAATAATAATAATAAAATAATTTTGTTTTTGTTTTTTTTCCGATTTTAATTTTCTTTACAATTAGTTAATTGTTTATCATTAATATCACAATTATCAATATTGTTCTGATAGGAATATCATTGATCAGTGATGATAGATAATTCCAACGGGAAGTTCATTGTTTCCTACGTTTGCTATTAAGTTGAATGAATGAATGAAAGAAAGAAAGAAATAATTTCAACAGTTGCTTCTTCGTCTTCTTCTTTACTTTAAATGATTTTGGGGATGGATGGATCGAAGTTGTAATCTATGCATTTGCAAAATTTTCACCTTAACACATATTCGCTCAATTGCTTAGCGATCACTTTCAAATATTTGTTCATTTCTCGAAATTACGCCAATTATTAAATTGTTCCACCCACGCATTTAATTTATTTCTGATATTCATTCATTCATTTCTCTGTCAGCTATTTTCATTTCTAATTTGTTGAGGGATTAAAGAGAAAAACACACACAAATATTTGCTAAATTTATTTTTTCTATTTTTTGCAATTACACGTATTGAACGTTATAGTTTATTTTTTTTTTAAATTTAAGTTTTAGTTAACATTTATGTTTTCACAATTATGCTAGAGAGAGCAGTGCATTTGAGTTTTACGCATTTATTGAAAAAAAAAAATGATGATGAGATTTTTTAATGAAATGTTTAAAAGAAGAAAAAAAAAACTTTTTTTCTACTTCAATCTGTCGAAATCGATTTTAGCTAATCAATCAGTTATCGATGAATTAATTTATTTTACAAGTTGAACTGTCTGAAACTATTAAAATTTACAAAGGTTTTGCAAAAAAAAATTTGTATTTACTAAATTAAATAAATTATAAGTAATTTTATATTTTATAAGTTAGACGACATTGTTCTTCAAATGCTTATGAAGTGAAATGAATTAATTCATATTCTTAAAATGCGGCATATTAAAGAAAAAAATATGTGAAGATTATGATTTATCAATAATGAAATTTTAAGAAAAAAACATTTTTTTATATCTAGATATTATTAAGTAACAAAGTTAATTAATAATTGATTAAGGAATTAAATTTAAATTTTAGGAAACATCAATGGTAGCAATGGAAACGCCAATGCCTAGCTCATCCAGCAACCCTACGATATTGGCCAAGACAGAAATTGCTTCAGTACCAACAACGAAACTTCAATACATTACTGAACGAATTATCGGTAATTAATTTAAAATTTTAACTTAATATGAAAATTATGGTGAAAAGCTAAATGCTAACTATTGCGCACATTTCATTTCAATTTTGTTTTTTCATTTTTTTACTTAATTTATTGATAGTCTTATTGCTATTGTCGTCTTTAATTTTGAAAAGAAAAATATAAATCAATTAAATTCTATGCATCAAAGTACTTTTATTTTAATTAAAATTCAATTCTCTTCATTTTTTTTTTGTTTCACGCGAAAATAATTCAACTTTCCAATTAATAATGCATTTGTGGCGCATCATTTTTTTTGTTCTGTCTATTCATTTCTGTAATTTTTTTTAATTACAAAAAAAATTTATGAAATTGTTGAGGATTGTCACCATATGTCTTTGAATTGTTTAATTCAAATATAAAATTGATGCACACACACACACACACACACACACACACACACACGCACCATGAAACAGATTGTGAAATTTTCATCCTTTTTAAGAAAAATGTAAATTATATGCTTTCTTGCTCTTATCTTACCTAATAAGACTAAAGATAAGTAATTTCGATTTTCTTTTAAATTTTTGTTAGAATAGTATTTAAATTTTTTTTAATTTGATTGAGTTCAGTAGTTGTAATATAAATTTTTGAAATTTCGTTTATACAGAATATATTCTCATTCAGTTATGAAATAAAATGTCAAATTTTTTATAAAAAAAAATTTTGATGCGATTTTTTTTTGTAAATCTTTGATTCTAAACAAAATGTAACATTTGAAAAATATTAAAAATATGACAAATAAATAATAATATAGTTTTTTTTCATTTCACTTATCATCCATTATCAGTCTCTCTTTCCATTTTACACCATTCGAATATCTTTAAAACGCTTTTCATATGATTGGTTATTTTAACAAGAAGTTTAAATTTAAAATTATGAATTATTTTCTAGCAGCACTATTTCCAACAGACAGTACGGATGCTCAATATCGAACAGATCTCAAAAATGCTACCATTTTTCTTCGACGTAATCATTCTGAACATTACAAGGTTCTCTGACTTTTTTTTTTAATTTTTTTGATATTTCAATTTCAATTAGTTTGTTAAATTTGTTAGCAATTAATTATTAAAATAAACAATTAGTTCACTAATTAAAATATCACATTTAATTTAATAATTTCAAAATATCCATTTGCCAAAAAAAAACAAATATTTTTTGCAAAAAAAAACGTCCCTCAAAGAATTGAAATTATTGCCAAAGCATTTAGCATTTCGCAAAAAAAGCCAATTTTAACAACAAAAAAAAAACATTAAAAAAATGAAGAATTGCACAAAAAAAAGGCAAAACGCAATTAATATCTTTTTCACGTTTTATTGGAATTTCAATCGTCCTGTTTTGATGGAAAAAAAAGAGAGAAAATCTTCACAAACTGCTAAACCGCAAATGATTTATCTGCCAAAAAAATAAGAATGGCGAAAAAAAGTGGAAAAAAAAATTTTATTTTTTAATTTCTGCATGAACAACAATAATAAATAGTAATAATAGTAATAATAATAATAATAATAATAACGATAATAATAATAATCATTATAATAATAGCAATTATTATAATATCAAATATTCGTCATTCATTTGTAAAATGCTCGCCAATTTGAAATGTAAAAATCTTGCGACATATTTTAGACTGAAATTTAAACTTAAATTTGATTGATGTTTAGATGAGATATTAATGGATGTAGCATAACAACACCTCCACTATCTTATTTAACATCAAATAAAGATTTATCAGTTGTGACAGTGCAGGACAAGGACAACAACTTTGTCCTTCATCTTCCAACTCTAACAAAGTAATCAAATATTAACTGCCGCCTGTCCGATATCTAAACCCATTCGTTTATCTGTTTATTCATTCTTGCAAATTTGAACAATTCGAAGTGAATAAAATTTTTATGAAATGAATAAAATTTTTGTTGTTCTATTAAAAAATTCATCAGATTTATTATTTGTTTTATTTTATTCACAAAAAAATTATTCAATTAGCTTATCAAAAATGATAAAAGTAAAATGCGAACAAAACAAAAGCAACGATTATATGAAATGAATAAAATTTTTTGTTGTTTAATTAACAAATTCAGCAGATTTATTATTCGTTTTATTTTATTCACAAAAAAATTTCACTCTCTTAAACATTAAAATTTGTTAATTTATTAATTTAAATTTCACTCTCTTAAACATTAAAATTTGTTAATTTGTTAAAATATTGCACTCAATAAATAACCTAAAATTTCAATTTCAAAAGCAATAGTTTTACTTCTAATTAAATATTTTCTGTCATAAACTTTAACTGTTGTAAAAGAATATTGAAATTTTGCAAAGGTTATTTATTAACTATTTAAGTATTTGAGTGCAATATTTTACTTTATTTATGTTATTAACTGTTTAAGTATTTGAGTATAATTGCTTTAGAGGGAAAAAAAATGAGTGGAAGAATTTTTGCTAATTTTGCAGATTTTCAATTTATCAAAAAAACGCAGCGATCTTAGTCGATTGCATTCGGTTGTTGAAGTTGGATGGCCTGAGGAATTATCACCACCACTTGATCGGCTCTGTTCAATATGCAAATTATTGGAAAATTGGTTATCAGCAAATCTGGAAAATGTCGCTGTCCTTCACTGCAAGGGTGGACACTCTCGTGCTGCTATTGTTATTGCTGCATATATGCATTATATTACCATATGTCCCACTTCAAAGTCAGTCAAAATTTCCATTAAAAAGAAAAACAATTAATTTTATGCAAATTAGTTAATATTATTATTTTTAATTACTGGTGTTATATTTTTAATTATTATTATTTTACTGTTATTAATAATGTTATCATTACTACTATTATTATTGTTATAGCTACTGTTATTTTGTTATTATTATTATTAATTATTATTATTATTATTATTATTATTAATTTATTATTATTATTATTATTATTATCATTATTATTATTATTATTATTATTATTTATTATTATTATTATTATTATTATTATTATTATTATTATTATTATTATTATTATTATTATTATTATTATTATTA
>JABVXW010000461.1:0-37541 GCA_013365375.1 Litomosoides brasiliensis | reverse complement strand
TCATCTCATTCTCTTCCCTTAAATTATTGAAATTTATCAAATCTTTTGCCTGCAATAAAGCCAACTGTTTCGTCCACGTTCCACTTAATTAATGAAATATTAATTACTCACTATATTCTCATATAAATGTTCACCTATTTATCTTATGAAGCTTTTTTCTTCTGATTTTGTGCATCACCTCAGTGTTAGCAATTTTTGGGGAAGTAAACAGTTGTTGAAATTTCTGGCTAAATTTTACTGACCGTTTGTTCTATAGCAAGAGTGATCGACTCTGCCTCTCATGAAATATTTCACGCGTGCAGTACGCACTCCGAATATTCCAGACTTTTATAATTCCATGCGCAGAGTATTGCAATCAAAATTCTACGTTTCGGCAAAGCTTAATAAAAAATCAGCTCAAAAATATGAATTGTAAGTGAAGAATTCTGAACATTTTGAAATATGTCAGTGCTGACTTGACTGATTATTTGTGACTTTGTTTAGACCTGAAATGATTGTGATTCAGAGAAGCAGGAATGGTAAAAGAGAGTACGTTTGGCGAAAGGTGAGGCAGAAGAAAAGGGAAGAAGAGAGATGCCTGATCGCACTAGATGTGCTATTTAATTAGGATGATGTCTGAAGCTTTAATCAACAATCTTTCAATTTGAACAGGGTGGCTCTATTTTTTGTTATAAGTTTCCTGGGATTTAATCAATTTTGAGGTTATTTATTAGCACTTTTGATTGGTACTTCCTTCGTCAACAGAAATACGCTTTGTTCAGAATGAGACGTTATGCCCAATCTCAATTGAGCTTAGCATTCAAGGCTGTTAAGGATTCAGCCTGGTAAATACTTCTTCAAACATTTTTGCATACGAATATCATCCAATCAGAAGTATCAGTGGACGCCTCTACGTATTCACGCTCACTACATCCATTACATATATATGCATATGCATATGTGTATCATCGCCATCAGTCCTTTGTTTTGATGTGACATTGCGGAGTTATTGATGTTCCTCTGAAAAGAAAACTGCAAGTATTGTCCATCAGCCTAAATGTGTTTCAGGGTGTGTGAAATGATATTCAAGGCGTCAATATTTTCGAAGCAGATTGTGGAGGGTGACAACATTGCGTCGTAAATTACATCCATTCCATCTTTCACAGCTACTTCATTTTCATTCCCAATATATCCTCATTCCATCTTACTTCCCCATCAGAAGCAACTTTGTTCGGTGTTTTCGTTGTGCTTGCTATTTCTCTTCCTTTTTTCGTTTATCAGTTTTGTAAATGATGATTGTTTATCTTTTAAAAGTTCAAAAATGCATCACTTTCACAACATTGCGAGAAAATACTGTTGTTGATCTTCCATGAATGGAAAGGATTTTCATAAGCGAAGAAATAAAAAGTTATTAGAAATATAGTTTCCTAAAGAGTTATAGACAAATCTACTATAATTAAAGATTGAAGTATTAGTTTTGCTTCTGTTTCTAGCCTGACTTCCAACAAATGCCCTCAGTTGCATCTCTTAAGTGAATGAAATGACGCAGAGCTAGTCGAACTCGTTTCACATCTTTCGCTCAGGTATTTATTACGTTGCAGTCATTCGTTTATCATTTTAAAAAAGCGGAGAATTTATACGCTAGCAGATTTGAATATCAGATTTAAATGCTGTGTGCAAACTAACTCTGTTGCTCGACTAACAAGTGGATGAATGGTTGAAGATGTGATAACTTTACCTTCTGGACTTTGCAGAAATCTCTCAATAGTAGGTTATCTGGCTGTGTAACAAACCTTTAATCGCCTAGCTCTCACTCTGTCCTGCAATCTATTAAATGCCAGTATGCAGAGACCATCGTAGTCTCGCTGTAATGTTTGTGCAGTGTTAAATTTAATCATTTTTTTCTCCTTCTCTCTCTCAACAACATATAAACATTAAAATGCTAACAGTTGTGCCAAAAATAATTATATTAGTTGGAAGAAGTTGGAGTATTGTGTTTAACATTAGCAAACTTCGTTGTATCTCTTCCTCTGTCCATACTTGGATATATCCAGATAGTGCACTTCGAATGTTATCTAAATATCTGAGTGAAGTGAGGTTTAGAAGTTCTGATGTAAACGAAATTTTCCGCTCAATACGATCTCATCGGTAGATCTGGTAAAACTTAAATGTTCTTCTAAGATGAGATGCATTCACGTGGATAAAAAACTTTGTTATGAAAAGCATTACTTTCTTCCACCAGAAGATTTTCCCCTTTTATCTGTGACTTTTCACCTGTTGCATGTTCTCTTTCTATTATCCTTTCTTCTTTATCTGGAACTTGCATTAAACACCATATTTTAGGAATGAAAGATATACAGAAATTGTCATTTTTCCTTGGATTATTTTTCAGTTTACGAATGTTTACACCTTTGGTAACATGTTTGTATTATGTGTCGCAGATGAGTTTACCTGCGATACCTATTTGTTGCATTTGTTTCTCTTCATTGTTCCAAATACGTCTGGTGTACCAGTTCTATGATTTTAATACTTTTCGCTTTTACGGAGAGCTATTACAAGCATTCATTTTGTATATCGGCGATTCTAAGTTCGTCATAAAACCTGTGAATGCTATTATCAGTTCATGAATTATAAAATTTTTTAGGAAGGATTCTGATAGCCGATCAAAATTCATCACTGATCGAATTTGATTAAATTTATCAATGTTCGCTGTATGTAAAAATGAAACATTTTTGACCAGCGACGATACTATTATGTAGAAATGGAGGATTGATGAATAATGTATTTGTGAATCATCCTCATATTATATTTGACTAAATTGATCTAATAAGACCAGTGAACAGGTAAACAAAACAAGTGGAAGTAATTAGTAATCATAGTTTTACAACAATAGTCAAAATTTTCTAATTATTTTTGTTGAAAATGATGGGTAAACAGAAATAGAAGTAGAAATTAGGGATCATGTCATGTTTGAGTGGAACTGTACAAAAAACATTAGTAACGGCAATATTATAATGAATAATTTTTTCCTTCAAGACTGGAGAGGGAAAGAAGTTTGCTTTGATTCGTCCGCTTCTTATAGTTCTTTCTCCTTTCGGACTTCATTTCACGCTTCACCTATCTTCAATTTACTACTCTGAAATGTTCGCTATGAACAATGTACAATGTTTTACCTCTACGTGGTTCAATAAAAGGGTAAAGACGACAAATACTCATTCCAAGTCATGAATAGTCATAAATAATAATTTCCATTTCTCTTTCTTTTATTTATTAAAATATTCTCACACTTTTTCCTCAAAGATTTTAAGCTATGCAACAGTCTTTTTTGCATACAACAGATTTTGCATCCTTCGTGACATTTTCCTACCATTTATAAATTTAATTTTGTTAACTTTCCAAATGTTCACTAAATTGAACTTGCTACTTTTCTCTAACTCTTTCAGTGTCCATATTTCATTCAATTAGGTTTAATTTATGCTCAACAAAATTTGTGCTTACGTTACACTTCCGATTAAATCACCTCTTAGTATTCGCTCCTTTTACTTCGCTCCGCATGTCACAGTTCAGAAAAATAAGTATGTGAATTTAAAAAATGAGTAATTATTTATCGATGAAACAGATAATCTATCTATAGGTGAAACAGCAAATACTATAAAGCGAGATGTGGTGGAAATGTTGATTTGGTTACTACTGATTAATGGTTGCTTATGCGCAATTGTCACCTGTGTGGACTTGCATATTGGAGGCGTTTTTCCGATGGAAGCAGGTTCAGGTGGATGGGCTGGCGGTGAAGCATGCCTACCGGCCGTCCAAATTGCCCTTGAAGATGTAAATGCCAATGCCAATATTTTACCGGGTTATGTGTTGAAGTTGCATTATCATAATAGTAAGGTATATTTCCAGAATTTTTTCAACATTTTATAGCTATCATTTTTTTTTTAAAAAAATTTATTGAACTGGAGAATGTTGCTGTTGAAAATTGTAAAGTAATGTTTTACTGTGTGGTATATTATAACCAAAATACTTCAATTACAAGATAATCAGGTGAGCTTTATTCAGTTTTTCTGTAATATTACTTTCCCATTTAGTGTCAACCGGGTCTAGCAGCAAAGCAAATGTACGAATTGCTATATAAGGCTCCGACAAAATTGATGTTACTAGCCGGTTGTAGCCCGGTGACAACTGTTTTTGCGGAAGCGGCTCCAGTATGGAATCTCGTTGTGGTAAACATTCTTGTTAAACTTCTTATGAATATTTTTTGTTTTATTTACTGTAAATAATTCTACATTTCAGTTGAACTTCTCTGATTAATCTTTTTTTAGCTTTCTTATGGTGGCAGCTCTCCAGCACTCTCCAACAGGCATCGTTTTCCGACACTTTTTAGAACTCATCCCACTGCAAATATGCAAAATCCAACAAGGTTTTACGTTCTTTTCATTCTACGGTAATTGCTCCTGTACATAAAATAAGAGATGAGCATCGACATTATGCATATTTCTTGCAGACTAAAACTCTTTCAAAAATTTAAATGGAAGAAAATAACGATTTTGCAATCAGTCGAAGAAGTATTCACGTCAACAGCTAAGGATCTTGAAGAGCAATGTAGGGAAAACGGTATTCGAGTTGAGCGACAAAGCTTTTACGGTGATCCATCCGATGCAATTAAAACCTTGGTACGTCAGGATGCTCGGATTATTGTTGGTCTGTTTTACGTAACTGAAGCTCGCCGTGTACTATGTCAGGTAAGCCGTGAATTTTAAAATTTGAAAACCTATCTGTGCAAGTAATTTTTAAAAATGCAGATACAGTTTTGACGAATCATATCTGGAAGATTGTTATGAGCTTTCTGGATAAGTACAACTTTCACAGGCTTATAAACATGATCTCTATGGCAGAAAATATGTTTGGTTTTTCATTGGTTGGTATGCTGATACGTGGTTCATTCCACCAACTGATGAGCCGCTTAATTGCACTGCTGAACAGGTTAGTTTTTCGGTTCTCTGATTTCTTAGTTTTTAATAATTGAAGAAAGGACAGAAACTTTTGTTGTGCTGAGAAACACGAGAATTTAGATATTTTACAATTCAACAGATAATTATAACAAAGAAATCCTTTTTAGATGATAAAAGCAGCACAGTATCACATAACAACGGAAAGTATAATGCTAAGTAGAGACGAGGAACTGACAATTTCTGGAATGACTGGTAAACAGTTCCAGAAACGACTGATGAGTATGCTAACCACTGATCCAGCCGAAACTGCTGGTTTTCCAGAAGCTCCCTTAGCTTATGACGCTGTCTGGTAATTTTTTCCACTGTTACTAAGCAGATCCGCTAAAAATTAAGAATTTTTAAAATGTGTGCAACTGCAGCTTAATAGACTTTACAGAACCTTTGGTCACAATGTCTACGATCATTACATCGTAGTAATCAGACTGTAATAACTACTGCACGGTGTTAGAATATGACTGGGTAGGTATCCTGAAATATGCTGTAGCATAACTGAATCTGATCCTTCTTTCTTGCATAAATTTACTCCAACTGAGCTTTTTACAATACTTGCTTGAATCGAAGCTCAAGAGACTAGTCCAAAACTGTGACTATCGAAATAGGCCGTGACAAAAGTACAGTGTGCTGAAATGTGAAATAGAGCCAAGCACTTCAAACTGCATTAGCGGTCACTAATTAATAATTATTTGCTAAAAATCTATTTGCAGGGCAGTAGCATTGGCTTTCAACTGCACACTATCAAAACTTCAAGCGGGACAAAGTCTTGAAGATTTTGCCTATAACAATACAAGCACTGCAGAAAAATTATTCAGTTGTGTTAAAAGCACGCAATTTCGGGGTGTTTCAGTAAGTTTTTATTTACTTTTTGCTTTTACTAACAAGTTACATCAATGGAGCTCTCAGTTAAGTCCTATAAACTTTTAGGGTCAAGTTATGTTCAACGATCTCGGCGATCGCATCGCACGGACACAAATAGAACAGTTGCAAGGTCAATATGGAGAGATTTTTCTTAATATTTCAATTTAGTAAGCAATTAACCAAATTTCAAGTATCTCAGTAGTGTTAGAACATTTAACTATCGATGAAAAATCAGTTCAATAAGAATGTAATAAATATTCATATAGATGGGAAATACCAAATGCTGGGTATTTACGATACAACGACACTTCATCTGGACTGGTATGGTAAGGAAAAGTTTGCAACATTGAATGGATTACCTCCTCCGGATTCGACGCTTGTAGAAGAATGGCTTCTTACTGTCGATTTAAGGGTTAAGTTTTCTAGCTCAGTAATTAGTTAATTTAATTACATAGTTCGATCTCAAGAATAAAATATAATAAAAAATTGACTACCATTTCAGTTGTATTATGCAATTGCGTTACTGGCAGTGGTTGGAATCTTTGTTGCATGTGTCATATTTGTATTTAACATCAGGAACTCTGATAGGATGTTAGTTTTTGTTAATTCCATTTTAGAACTTGACAGTTCCATTTGGCCATTGCTTCTATAGTTATCTTCATGAAAAAGAGTAACTGATAAGTGGAGATTATGAGAATTTACAATGCAAATCACTCATTCATCATAGTTATTAACACATTAAACACTGAAATCTTCTAATTTCTTAAACCCGTTATTTTTTAGGAATACTTTTTGTGGAAATTGTTGTGAAAAAAAGCAAAATTATTTTGCTTTTTTTATTGAGCAAATTATTTGTGATTTTATTTTTTGTTCGTGGTGAAATGAAGAATAGATAACATGTTAGATTGGGAGAGTTGGACGGGAACTATGGATTTCCTTTGATGGAAATCTTCGTTGTGAAGGAGAGAAGCTCAGTACAGTGATTGATCAGGTCGGACGATGAAAAGATAGATTAGAGAGGAGAAATTGCAAAAATGTGATTATTATTATAATTGCAAGTAATATAAAAATTCTACTGTGAAGAAATATCGAGTATTTTGCCCTTTCGTCCGATTTGTATTTGCATATCGACAAACAATCAGGCAGCGTTATGAAGTCGGCCTTCCATTTCCGAAAATATTTGAATTTGTCTTGATATTAGTGTTATTCTAAAGTTAGGTTCAGCAGGTAATAACTATCTCTTGTACACCATTGAATGGTAATGTTTTATGGGTGCTTCAATTATGATTTTAACATTTTATAAAAAGGAAAAATTCCAATGACTTATGTTCAGGATAATAATGGAATCTCAACCTCAGTGTAACAATGTGCTTCTAGTAGGGTGTATACTTTGCTGCCTGAGCCTGTTGTTATTGGGCTTACCGGCACGTGGGATCACTGTTCCAAAGCACTCATTCACACTGCTTTGTCATGTTAGTTTAAATTTGAGTAAAATTAAAATTAAGAGCGAAATCCCATTTCTGTTGTTTATTCAGTTGAATTTTTTCCAATTTTTAGTCACAAATATCACTTTTAATGGTTGGTTTTACGTTTGCTTATGGGCCGATGTTTGCCAAAGTGTGGGTTGTTCATCGGTTGGGCGCAACAGAGAATCAGCATTCCATTTCCAAGTCAACTACTGGCCAGGTAGTGCACTCAAGAACTTCAAAAACTCATATAAAGACATCGAGGATATTATTATAAGTTAACGTATTCATCACTTTTTTAGTTTCAATCTCTGCGATACAACAAATTTCGCTATTTTATGTTTTGCAGCCAGTGCAGGCATTCAAATTTTATCTCGTAATTACTGCGTTTTTTGTGGTTGATATAATTGTAATAACTTGTTGGTTTACACTTGATCCAATTCAAAGGGTCGAGCAACGATTTCCACTGCAAGTAAGTATGAAAAGGAATGTCTTTTAAGAGTCATTAATTTTATGGGAAGTTTTCTTTCAATTCCAGGAAAGTTCTGAAGAAATATTTCTGGATAGCATTGAGAATTAAATTCAGTGATTGTAAGTAATAGAAATTTTATCTTCTACATGTCTAACCTAATGTACTCTTTGCGCTTCTTCAGTTTTTACAGGAGCCGCCGATGGGAACAGAAGAAGACATTATGCTTCAACCGATCCTTGAACTTTGTCAAAGTAAACGACAAGAAATGTGGACAAGTATTGGCTTTTTTGAAAACTTTTTTAAATTTCCAAAAGTTAATAAATTAAAATTGTATGGAACGGTGCAGAGATTTTGAATTTTTAGCGAAAGATTAGATTGCTTCCTGATAACTTTGCATGTCAAGTGCTTCCGAAAACTAATAAAGAACGTCAGGAAGCACTGTGCTTTGTTATTCACTAGAGAACAATTATGAATTCATGTTTTTACATTTCTCGATATCTTTTAAAAATGTAATCAATCATAATTTTTTCCCAGATTTCAGGATTCACGTTTTCAAACAGTAAAGAAATATTACTATTACAGGCTTAGTAATGGGTTATAAATGCTTACTATTGGTCCTTGGTCTTTTCCTTGCATACGAAACGCGTAATTTAAAGCCTCTTTTTGTTAACGATTTACGCTTCGTCGGTTTGGCCATATACAACGTCGCCATATTATCCTTAATAACTGGACCAATTGTCACTTTTCTTATTCGATCTCAGTCAGATGCCAATTTTGCTTTTACCAGCATAACTGGTCTCTCTTCTTTTTCCATACAATATTTTTCTTGTTCAAAGATTAAAGCTTACAAAACTGAAAAGCTTAACGAGCAAGAAGATTTGTATACACTATTGTTACTATTATTTTATTTTTGCAATGTAACGCATAATTTTGAATTCCCACTATACCAGTTTTTCTAATTTAAATTCTCTAAATTTGGATCTTAGCAAATTTTTGAAAATTTGAAAATTGAGGATGAAGGAAAATAACTGCTGATTGCTATCATAGTTTCAGTTTTGTTGAGTACATATATAACACTCGGTTTAATATTTCTGCCAAAAATTGTTCATATTCGTCGAATCCCTAGAAGTGGTGAGAAAAATGATAGTAGTAAACCGCTCTATCATCCAGATGTTGCCGGGATTGAGCAAAAACGATGTCAACAACTTGTTCATGAGAACGCTGATTTGAAGTGTCAAATAGAGCATGTTAGTATCATCTTAAAATTTACTTTTAAACCCTTCTGATAGTTTACAATGCTTATTATTTGATTGCAAATAATTCAGACATTTCGCGGAAGAAATCTTATCAAAATTTATCTTCCAGAAGGAAAAAAAGATTGCTGATTATCAGCGGCGTTTGGGGAAGCATATTCAACAAACAACTGGTATTCCACTTCGTGAACATGTATGTGGTAGCACTAGCGGTAAAAATGTAACACATTCGTTTCCAACTGCACAAACGACAACTGCGTTGATCGAAAATTTGCCAAGCGGAGGACATACGGGTAAAAACTAAAAAATTTGCTGTTAACGAGACTTTTTCTTGGCCAAAAGAAGCCGTCCTAGGACTTAACTCCAACCGTTACTTCCTGTGCCATTTGGAGGGTAACCCCGAACTATTACTCTATTGACTTTCTGAGAAGCCATAATTCTCTCATTTAACCTACTGCAGTACACATAGCTTTCACGTTCCCATGTTTCTCCTCTTCAACATTTAATTCCATTCGTCACCTACATTTTATTTACGCACCAGTGCTAAAACATCGGGAATGCTTATCATATACGGCAGAGTTGTTAGATAAACAGTTTTACAGCACCTCCTAATGTACCAAAAACTTTGTCCGTGCTTTGAAATGCAGAATAACCGAAAGATACCACCATGCAAAATTTAATGAAGTGTAAGTCTGTGCTTCGAGGCTCATTAGAAAATATTACTGTACTTCAAAGCTTTTTCTTTTTTCGAAGCTCAACCTCGAAAAATATTCCATTTTTCAATTTGTAGATAAATACAACAGTAATTACAAAAAGGTGGAAAATGAAGACACGTCGTCAACATTCAGCGAATTATTTCTGTAATGATTCATTCTTTTCTGATAAAATTTAAAAAATTTGTCTCACAACATTTCCAAACTCTTTTATCAGTGAAGCTATTTTCTGACACTTATGCTCGGAGATTGAAAAGTTGCAAAGCAATTCCAACTTTCAACAAACTCATACCGAATAATTGTGTCATCAAGGACAAAATAAAACAATCTTCATGCTATCCATTTAACTAAGCTTAAACTGGAATACTCAACACCCAGAATTCTTCATATGATCGCACCACCTTCCGGTATTCTCTTGTCAGAGACAGGGAATTTAATGTGCGGATTTAACTTTTGGTTGGAATTGGTGTGTTACCTCAACATATAGCACGAGTCTAACAAATTTTATGAGCTTGCTATCCAGTGGTCTCGTAACTTTATTTCTTACAAGCAAGGATAGGCATAGCAATAAGTTCCATAAAACTGTGATGAAAAATTGCGATAAACACTTGCGTTTTAAAGTGTTTATGACTTTGATGAGGATTTGAACGACGCATAGTGAAGTAGCCAGTGAATTATGCATAAACCGAATGCAATATTGCAACAATACATCAATGCAGCTGACTGTAAAGAAAAACTATGATGAGAACAATGACAGTCACCCGAACGTAAAAATTACTAAATAAATGAAGAGTTATCCAAGGGAAAATTCAAAATGTATTCAAAATGTCTCGTTTTCTTTTTTCATCAAAAAATGCTTGAAAAACGCGCGTGCGATTTCCACGTACTGTACAAAAACATTCAAGTTGTCCAAACTAACGACTGAAGGTATTTCCCCAATAACATGCCATTCAATACTTGTTGGACAGCTTATATTATTAACCACCAGATCTTTTTATTGCGTTTCATAACATCCCCTTATAAATTAACGAAATATATTACATCTGCCACAGCTTACTCGATATGCTATTAATTACTACAATGTGAAAATCGTATTTCATCCAGCAATCTGTTTGCATCAGTATGAATAGATGTAACTAAGACCGGTGTACAGTTCGGTAATGCTTGGCTCCTGTATATTCCGCTATTTAATAATTTTCACATACTTCATCTCCAATTTAAATTACGATTTAAAACTTTAAATTTCGAAACTTTATATTCTCAGTTCTGCTTCGAATATATTGTTTAAAAAATTGTCATTGTTCAAAGCTGAGAAAGGGACCAGAATGAGTATCGGTGTGAACGATAATCAAAGATGAACAGAAGGAGATGAAAAAGGTTAAAAACCATACGAAAAAGAACGGTTATTCACCAACCATGTATACAAAGCGCAGTGCAACAGCTGGTCGGTTTGCAAATATACAAATAGATATTTAAACAGTTAAAAAATTACGACTTCGAAATAGTTTTGAATTTAAAAATGAAGTGATATAAACACCGATTTATACTGCTTGAAGTACTACTTATTCACGGCACTTTTGTTGGTTTGTACAATTCGCTCTCTCGTAAATTTTCAAAGGTAAATATCATAGTGTTCAGGATTGCACCGTAGCGCCATGTTATTCAATTCACTTGGCGATTCCAAACACCATCTTCCTGGAAACTACCTGACACGTTATATTTGATTGAGATATTAACTTGAGCATAATGACTTTAAAAAAAACAACGTGGGCTAGTTTTCTGAAATCAAAGAACTAGCAATTAGTTTGAAAATTAAAATGTCAAACTTCCAAAATATACGTTAAACAACACTTATACGTCGAAGTACATAAAATTATTAGTTTAGAAGCTAAAATATCGGCACCGTGATGAATTTAGGAAGATGAAGCCGTATACCTAACTCATTTTATCTAACTCTTCATAAATAATTCTTAAAGTGAATACAATATAAGAAAAAATCCAAATAATACATCGGCAATCAGTATGTTTACATAACTTCCATCCAGCGGAAAATCAATTCGTATAAGTCAATTCCGAATGCTTCTGAAAAAAAACGCTAATAGTTCAAGTAGAAATGTAAAATGTAGTGGAAAATGAACCGTTCTCTCCTTTCAGAAACTATTACAACTTAACTCTACGTCTTCAAAATAAGTGCTTCAAAAAGCATACTTCCTGATTTTTCGAATAGACTGAAAGAATTAATCAAGCACCCTTCAGCTTATTCGAAAATCCATAACAGCATAGCGTTCTTCTCTGTTTCCCCTTTACCAAAGAAAAAGAAAAAATCTAAAACCAAAGGAAAAGGCACCGCGAGGTTGTCCTGTATCTCTCAATTTGATAGGCAAAATTTTAGTCAACAAAAGCAAAGAAGTTCAACCACCTCAGCACACATCAACAAAACTTGGAACTAAGGAAACTGATCTCAAATCGATAAATTAGACAAGTCATTCAAACGACATACGTATTTAATAGTATTAAGTAATTAACCGCTACGACTTTGTTGCCAGAAGTGCTAATCGGAATAATTACTTATCAACACAAATCTCAGTTGCTCCTAACGATAACTTACCTATAAGTCGTATCCTCCTAACTTCATACTTTCCCTAATGAATTTTCGAACAGATAAAGGGAACTCAAAAATATGCGACTTCTAGCGTGTGGGTAGCATCCTGTTTTTCTGTACAAAATCAATTAACAAATGACATAACCTTCCGTCTAGTCATATTATGCAGAACATCAGATGAAGGCTAAAATGAAACCCAATATTAAATTAATCAGTAAAGGGTATGCGGAGGTTATTATCTTCAATTCTAAACAAATATGTGGCAGTACTTGATATGGATGTAATAATCTATCTGAAAAGTGTGCAATAATACTCTAAACTTTGCTAGTTATGAAACTATAATATTCAATGCCCATAGACGCAATTTCCCAAAACCTATACACTTGCATGGCATAACGACAAATGCGCTCGCGCTGTGCAATTCTGTCGCCTTTCACTGCATGATTTGTGAAAGCGGCACAGTGAAGAGAAAGTACGGCTGATGTTACGATACTATGTCCAAGTTCAGACTCATTTCCAGTAAAATCGAACAAAGCTAAAATTGCGATAAAAATAACACTAACAACAAAAGAAGAGAAACTACCAATGACAACTCCTTTAGTTCTGAATACGAGGATGATCACGAACATATGACCAATGCAACACATACAGGACAACAACGAAGGCAAGCCTCTTTTCTTAGTCCACGCCAATATGCAAGACAGATATAATGACAAACTATAATCTTCCAATGCAAATGCTACCGTCAAAAGTGATGCTAAGTATTCTCGTAAACCCATTTCTATCCTCAACTCCATAATTTTTCATCCTTATTTTTTGTGCATAATTCATAAAGGTGAGCCTGCCAGAGTGAAGATAATCGATTTCCCCTACTGCACTACATAACACTCTCAATGGAGACTTTCCCCGCTTCCTTCATATGTAATTGTTTCTTTTCAGTAAATTCAATAATTCATACTGTAGGAAATGTTAAAACATCTTTACATTTACCTACCTTAAATATCTGGAAAATGGCTCAAAAAATAGATTGGACTTCAGTGTCCTAACTCACAAAACCCTGAAAACATATCATCTCATCTCATTCTTTTTAGCTAAACAAGCCCAACACAAACTAATAACATTAATATACTACAACTACTCCTTAGAAATAGCACCTGACAATTTTGAAAAACTTCAAATCGCTGCAATAAGCTTCATATTTGTATCAAAAAATCACTGGCACACTCTTCCAACAAGTTCATTCGCAGCAGGAAACACATACCTCAGTGAATACTCCAGCCATTCTTCAAGACTTCAGGAAACAAAATTCATTTTAGAATTTTAGCAAAGAAAAGATAGTGTGTTGCTCTACCGAATTTTCAGCTTCATTGTAACCGAAACCTTCCCGTTGGGCAAAACGGAGAATGAAGCACTCCGCACCCAAACAACAAATAAATCCGTACTTGACTTGCTCACATGTAATTTTCCATGGGTAGCGAAGTTTCAAGCTTATTTTACCAATGATAGAGACGTACGGGAAGTAAGAAAGACACGAGAGACAACTATAGGCGCCTGCTAGCAATCTCGTTGCAAAATCAATAAAACTTGTACTCTTACTTTAACTTGATATCGGCCAAAGATTGAGAATTGAGAGCGAAAATGCCGCTGATGAACATAAAGGATCGTTTGCGCCTATTTGTCGACTTCGTTTAACTTTCTTACAAAAAAGCAGGCAACACTAAACTCGCACGAACATCTGTATATGTGTATATATGTCATCTTACTATCTGTATATGCCATACCTCATATGTAAAAAAATCTTCACGAATACTAAAAGACTATGCTACTGCACGCTTGTTACAAACTAGTAGAATGGATTGGTGATTTGGTAATGACATAGACAACCATATCAATCTGATAAAGTCAATTTTTTAAGATTATTTTCAAAATCAACTTACATGGAACGTTCATTTCGTTTCAGCAACAGTATTCGAAATTGAGCACCACCACAAAGCACTAAAAAATAAACTGAAGTGTGAAAATAGTTGGGAGTTGATTCAATTAAAATACCAACTGCAAGAGTGTAAACGAAGGGTAGGAAAGGATGGGGCGACGACAGTGGATTTGAAAGTCGGAATGGAGAACACGGGATAAATATAAAGAAGAGGAAGAAAAAATGTGACAGGAAACACAGTCCTAAAGGTAAAAGTGTCGCGCAGAGAATGATGCTGAACTTTAGGAAAACCAGGACGGCAGTGATGATAGCCGTTGTCCGATATGCTGACAACCAGCTAACCACACTGCCACCCGGTAAGTCCCCGTTGCACATTTGGCGATTTCTGGTTCCCAAAAATCACTTTTGTAGAGGTAGAGGAAACACGGTTTGAAAGCAATGCAGTACGGATTGCGATACTCATGATTAGAAGAGGCAAATCAAGACAAGATGGATGGTAGAAAAAACTAACGGAAAGGTAAGAGGAAGGGAAAGCAGATAATTATGCAAAATAGCAGCTGGCAACTAAGGGGTCAACTTAAACGCGGGAAACGGGAACACAGACCGAGGGTAGAGGGGGGGGGACATATACAGATGGCGGTATAGTAATGATGATGATGATGATGATGATGTTTGGCATGAAAACAGAAAGTGTGGCCCCTCGACAACGAGCGGTGCTCGAAGAGTGAAACGCTTGTGGTGATGCTATGGCAAGAGAGAGAAAGTAATGGAACAGAAAACATTAACAAGCACCACCCATCTATCCCTGCCCCCATCCATGACATGACAGCCAGGGGAAATGGAAAACAACGTTTTTTGGGAAAACTGGAAAAAGAAAGAGCGGAAAAACTGGAGAAGGAAGTGAAGAGATAGCCTGCAGCCATTCAATAACCACCATCATTACTTCAAGGTCATCATTTGTTGCCTTGACATTGATGAATTGAACTCCAGTGATACCGCGTTTTCCCCTGCGGTATTTCCTGCGATGCGATTTACTTTAGCCAAAACAGCCATATCCGTACACTTTCCTATCGCTTAGGCAAAAGCACAGGACAATTTGAATTGGTAACGCACGAATAATACGGTTATGCAGAGATAGCAGTTTGATAAATTTCCTAAGTAAACTTCACTTCCAATAACCGTCCATTTCACACTCTTGTCATATCGCAAAAACTCATCACCATTCACTGCTAACGACATCTTAGTTACGTCTCCATTCATCAGCTAATTTTTCACTAACAATCCGGTTTATTGTTCCAAATCCATTCCCATTCATGATGATGAACTCGGCATGTAGAGAAAGTGGATTTGGGGTCAAATTCTACACTTTCGGTATAGAAGATATAACACCGTTCAGTCGGTCTGCATACCAGACAGGTGCATTTACAATCTATGAAACGACAGGCTCCGCACGGATCGACACACGGTATATGAATTATACCATGGTGATATGTGGAGCAAACTGGCGATACCCATGTGAATGGCGCCTCTGGCATGCAGACCGTCATCGGTATTCATTCGGTTTTCCGTACACCAACTGATAATCAGTGCAATCGAACAACTATCTGCCAACTGCAATCGATGAATGCATTTGCCCAGGTAGTAGAAATGCTTCAGCGAAATAAAACTACGGATGATCGTAGCATCACATGTTTTTCAAAGACCATATCTGAAAAATGCGTTCATTGATAACGAAAGAGAAGGAAGCCGAAAGTCTCATAATGCAGCGTATTACATATATCGTGAGGATTATCATCTATGCACTGAAATCTCGAAATTGCTGTGATACATAATTCAAAACAAGAAACACCCATAAATGGTACAGTTTACTCTCAAATTTCCTTATGCACAATTATATGATAGCTCTAACTGCGTGGACCTTCACAGTCTTTCATAAAATATCCATGCGCACAAACGATGACAGGCGTTTAGCCATACACGGTCAAAAATCAAACTACTGCCCTCTTTTCTTCCACTATGTTACGGACATAGAATTTGCTTGGAAGAATTGAAATTTCAAATTTGTTTCATTAAAACTTCAAACTTCGAGTAATTGGGTAAATGTAAATTGATTTAACAAACTATTATTATATAAGAAGCTGTTTTAAGATAAGAGGATGCCTCAGCTCCAAATCAATGCAGTGCCTCATGTCAAATACCCATTTTGTAGTGAGGGCCATGGAAATCTTCGTTCTGTAGATATAAGTGAAATAGACAAAATGAGGTGAGGAGTGAAGGAAGCATCAGCTAAAAGCAACGGTTTCGAAAGCTGACTTCTCTGAACGACAGCATAACGGCGGACTCTGAACTACCAACAGTACCTTTCGGAGCTCACATAAAAACATTCATACACGTCTACAACCATTAATCACTACTTCTGCTGTGCTTGTTATGACTATTTATTGCATTTCGCTAGATATATGCTTTTATATGCCCGTTACATCACATTATATATATATATATATATATATACATTGCAATATTCGTTGCTGTCATATTGCCATCAATTGCAAAAACCGACACCTTACAGGTGCCGATATACATTGCACGATCTGACGTATACAGATAATCAACTTAACAGCTGTAAGTTTAAAATTGCATTTCAGGATAGGTATATTGTCTCCAGAAATTTGTAATACTTTCGTTTAGGGTGATACTTTTTTGTTGCAAAATCAACCTTTCGCCTTTTTATTTAGATTTTAATGGAGAGATAAAGTATTACTGATCATCTCCTGATCATATGGTATTTACATCATATTGTTACTGTGTGTAGTGGCCTGAGCATGGATGGAATTATTTGCTGCAAATAAAATTATATGTCACGTACATTTTCCCTCTGTCACTTGTACAAGTTTATAGAAGACATATTTTCAATTGACCTTTGACTCGTCTGTATAAAATGCAGTGAATAATGTGCGGTACTTAGAGATTGATTACATAGATGCAAACAGAAGCGATAGCTCCAGAGTTTTTGTTAAGCAAACAAAACCAGCAAGGAAGTGATGTGGAGCAGTGAGAGAAAGATAAAGAGTGACTGTCAGTATAGAGTGAACAGAGTGGGGGAGGGGCAGTGGAAGTCCATTACAACATGTACATCAGCTGAGAAGGGCTGAAAGTCAGCTGAGTGGTGTGTATGTGTGTTCTCCCAGCCAGCGCTGTTGCTACCGACAACACGCAAAACACATCGCGATGCAGGGCATTCTTCCAGCAACAAAACGAAATGCTCGAAATTTAGCCGCGTCGATCACTGTGGCTAGGAGCGTGCCATATGTGTGTGTATGTGTGTATGTGCATGTGGTATGCATGTATGTTTGTGTTTGTTTGGAGGGCGGTAGTGATCGACCGGGAGGAAGACAGGTACAACGGAGTGTCCTACCTTGAAGAGTGAACTGATGTGAACTGGGTGGAAAATTCGATAGATGAAGCAAGCAGGATGCTGGTGGTGTGTTGAGAAGCGGCAGGAGCAGACAAACTACCAAAGGTGCTTTGCTCTCGGCCTTCCATCCGTGTAGGCAGCCTTCTCTAGCGCCAAAAAAAAACTCAAAAATGCTTCGAAACAGAGCTAAGTAGTTGTATACAAACAACCATCACTGCGTGTTGTGCGCTTCAAACAAATGTCATTCAAACGATAAAACTTTCTACAAGAAATCCCAAGAACTTAGTGAAAAATGAAACTGCGAAAAAAGGAATGAGACTATTTTGGTAATACCGCACGAGTAACCTCCTCATCTCACATCCCATCGATTTGCATTTTCACCCGCTGCCAATAGTATCTGGAAAGAAACGCACATTCTCAGAGACTCAGCAGGCTTTTCTCTGCAATATCGTTCCACCACAGTCTCATCTGGGCTTGCATAGGATTCCGCTTGGGTGGTAGTGCAGCGTCATGGTAAGGGAAAAGATGAAATTGGTAGCGAGCTGAACATACGTCATCTCTGGAAAGTGGAAATGGGAATCTCACGAGTACTCGAACTTCCGTTAGTACAATTCCGCTGCACTTCAAGCCTCCTGATGGAAGCAGTGGTCGGTCAATCGACTACTTTGCTAAAGGCAGAAGTAAATTTCGACAATGATTGAAATGAAAGAACAAAAAAAAAACCGAAGGATGAACAGCATTTTAGACCAACGAAAGTTGAAATTTCTGGACTCCCCACTTTTTGATAACTCCCCTAAACCGGTGCCTTTGATAATGGCCGCCCTTCATTCGGGTTTCATGCTTAGTTTCTTCAAGAGATGCTAAATTATTCTGGTTCTCAACTCTCTGTACTGCGTATATTTTATCATAGATCCATTTCAAGAGCTGTCACATAACTAGATGCGTTGAAAAATTATTTTCTCTCCTAAAATGAGAGAAAATAATTTAGGCACTTCCACTTCCCCTTCCTCATTCTTCAACTTTAAAACTATGTCACCACATGTTTTCCACAAGAATATATCAAACTGGTAAAACATCCCTAAGTCCACTAGACTAGAATGTGGTGTTTAATTTCTAGACGACAGTCTACACCAAGCCAACTTGCGAAAATAAAAATACAATACACGATCTTGCAAGGCATGATTTCTCTGCCCAAAGAGTACAGTTGCACTGCCTCTGTCGCATCGTAATCATTTCGTAAATGCGCATGCAATGCTTGTCAGAGCGATATACTTGCAGGTAAAAAAAAAAACATAGTAATCTTATATTTCATGCCCTTCTGAAGGAATTATTCCGGACACGAAAGCAGTTTCAGATTACACTATCACTATCCCACGATACTTCTGCTTGCAGCGAATACATCTCTCCAAAAACTCACTCATACAGTTTCATAAATTAAAGCGCACTTCTCTGTATAATAAAACAACATCGGTTTCATTTCACAGTAACAGATGTTAGATACAATTTCATAAAGAAATTTGAATCCCACATCCGCTTAAAACAGCGATTAAAAAAAGGAAGATAAAAACCCATTGAAAACAAATGTGGGAAATTTTCGCGGAAAGAGAAAACGTTCCATGTATATGTGACACAACCGGATTGAGAGATCGTAACAACGAAATTACACTCGGTTACACGTTTCACCAGTGACTTTTTCATCAAAACATAATTGATATTTCCGACCACTTAACGATCTAATATGTTGATAAGTTACAAATATCCAGCTAATATGACAAGATCAAGGAACAGCATTTAAAAGCACTAATTATCGGGTCAGTATGTTGATAGTTAAAAAGGCAAATGGATGATGACTGATTACCTCAGTGTTTTTGATTTGTATCATATTTGGTTTCTGAAGGAGCTACTTAATAATTAAAGTCCTAACTCTTTCGAGAACATTCAAAACACGATCTGTAATCAGTACAAAATACGTATATCCAGGGAGCTTTCTCTTTCACAGGAACTTTGATGATATCTTCATGTCCCATATTGACTATGTAAATTAAAATTCCACGAGCACGAGACTTCGCTGGCAATGGTTTAACGGTGATGTATTGAGGTCCATCGTACTGAAACGCAGAAATGCAAAGCCATCCGAAGCATACAGCAGCTGTCATAAACTGTTGGGGAACGCTTCAGAGTACTTCGGTAGAAGTATATTCATTATGCCCAGCTTTAAAATTTAAAATCACACTGGCATTACTACACCTGCCTCTTCTTTTTGCCCAGCTACCATTGCATGCCTGATTTTCACAGTGCTAAATGTCCTAATATTCAACATTTTGAATAAATTGCGAAACTTCACCTGAACCGTTTGCAAAATCTGATCGTTGCAACTATACGATAGTAAAGAGATTTGAAAGCATTAAGCAAAATGAAATTCTGTGGCAGTTAGGAAGGATTGGGAGGTTCGAATCAGCAAAACACCTGATCAAACACGGAGCAGTTTCAGGCCATAATTGTCTTTTCGAAAGTGAAAAGAACAGTTTATTCAGGCGTCTTGCTACTAAAAAGACATTCTGTGCTTGTAAATAATCTAGTTACCGCAATAATACTTTAGATAGATAAGGATTCGTTATATCCCACATTAATAAGATATCAAACATTGAAATTAGCCATCTGACGAAATCCATTAACTGAGATAGACATTTGTAAATATTTTAACACTTTAACGAGAAATATGGAACGGAATGTACAAACAAACAATTTTCAAGAATGCGTTCGCAGAAATGACTATGTAAAATGGAAGGGAATGAAATTGTACGCAATACCTTCTCAAGAAGGATTGTCTTGGAATAGAAAAATCACGGCTTCCTTGATGAAAGGTCTACATAATGGGAGGAAGAGGTTGACAAATGGAAAATGAAACTTATATGAATGATGTCCTGTTCTTGTCTACAGATAGTACCCGCTTACACAGCAACCACTGATGACGAAACGACTGGTTACAATGACTAAAGAGTTGGAGTGGAAGCGGGGGAGTTAAACCATGAGGAGACAGACAACTGTCAATTTGGGAAGCACACACACACACACACAACATACACACACACACACACATACATACATACATACACGCATATGTATTGGGAGGATATATACAATAGGAGAAAATGCTGACAATCCTCAAAAATTGGGTGTAGCGGGACAGGAGGGGAATGGAGAGGAGGAAGATGTAAGCTACCCAACACCATTTCCTTTCCCACTGTGGATTCAGATCGGAGCCACCAATGGTGACACAGACACACCTGATGCGGTTATTGCTCGTTTTCGAGGTGCAGCCATTATCCACAGTACCGATGGTATGTATGATGATGGTGCGTGCACTCCTCTTTTCAGCTATTCGCTGTTGCTCGATCAACCGATAAAAATATCGCTTTACTTATGTTTGTTTCGACGACACAACAATAAAGTGACACACAGCACCCGATGACATCTACATGAAGCACATATACACACATACATACATACACACACACACACACACACACACACACACACACACACACATACACAAACATTCAAACTACGCCAAAGTATACATTTAGCGAAAATGCACTGTTTTTAGCCGTCACTAAAGCTACTTTTTCAAAAGCAACAAAAAGCTCCAATCGATTTCAGTCCCATCCCTGCCAACATCATCGTCTCTTCTATTGCCGTCGCCATCATCGCTATCTCGTCCATTATCACAAACTGTCTACATTTTCCATTTTAGACATACAATAGCATCATTACAGACAGTTACATATCACACTACAATACATCATTAGGTTCGCTTGTTACATTGTAGCACATTTGAGGAAGAAACTATGGTACATATGCGCCATATGGCGGTAATCTATTTCGTCATACAAAATGCATAACTATGAAAGAGCGCCATTTTAATGGTATTAAGGGGAAACGCAGTAGCTGTTTATTACACAGAGAATTATGCAGTGATGTATGTTATCAGTTCTCAACACTTTAACCATATTTCATACGTATTTATTTTGTTTTGCATATGACTGAATTAAAATTACCTAATTCAATTAGACGATTATCCCAGCTGAATCGTACTACACAAATCACAAACGACCAAATTTTTCCTTTGAGATATGATATCCGTATGTATTCATAACAGGATGGTAAGGTGTGTTTTAAAGAAACCCGATAAATACTTCTAATAATGTCAGCCCTTTCTCGGATAGTAACAAATCTTGCAAAAGCAAGTGTTGGCGGAGAGCAACAAGGCTAATTAAAATCATATTTCTTTTGCTAATAGAGATGGAAGATCTGCTCTGTTCTGGAATTACACTTACTAATGTTTGCTAATGTGTGCAAACAACTCTGTGCTTTTTGAAGTTTGCGAAAATGTCAGACATCTTTTGTTGAAACATACATTTGCAAGGTTTTTTATATGTGCTCAATGCCATCTTTCAATTATTATAACGCAACTTTGCAATCTTCCCAAAGCATGCCATAAATTTTAGGAAATGAATGGAATAAAGAAGAAGTAATCATAAATTAACGTACATGTAGCATACGCGTCATCTTACGACGATTATAGTTACAACAGAATAGCCGAAATCATATTTACCTAATGTTTTACCTAGTGAATTTAATGATATGCGACTATTGCACAGCAACAAATTTCCGCGTGGCTCACCGGAAGCTTATCCTGTGTTTCTTTCACTTATCTTGTTTCATTCATTAAAACTCTCCGTACCACTGAAACAAGGAACACATCCCAATCGCCCTTATCGAGATTTGGGCATCATTTTCATCGGAAATAAATTAACTAGTAAGTACATAAGTTTACAACCGCTTCTTTAAAATCGAATAAAATGAAGTTTTCGTGGGATAACCCGTTAAGTCCACCTCACGATTTTGTATTTTTAGTCCTTAGGCCAAAAATTAAAAATGTTAAAAACCTAAATCCACTACCTTAAGCTTGTCTTTTTTCCATTTGCTTTTTGTTGTGTGATTTTAACCCTTATTTTTTTCACATTTTATAAATTAAGGCAGTCAGAAAACCCACCACAGCTCCTTACTTGCAACGCAATCTAATCCACGTTAAACTTTTAAAAATAAAATAATCGTAACAAATAAACTATCATTCAGTTCCATTAAAATTCAAAGACACTAGCAATATCATCGAAGTTCAGTAGCTGCAATTTCAAATATACTGAAAAAACCGCTATTCGTCAATGAACTGTATACTGTACGCAAAAGAATTTCTACTTTTCCCTTTTATTATCCTGTCTACCCATTACACCATATACTAACCCAATATTTACAATACATAATCAAATCAATACAATTACATCATGAACCCACCAACATAAAAATTAAAATCATCAAAAACAACAACGGCGGCACTAAATCCAAGCGGCTTATGACCATCAAAAATGAAGGAAAAAAGAACGGTTCGCCAAAAGTGTTAGCCACTATACATGTACAGAAGTCCCATTGTAAGCTTCAAAATTCTTACTTTTTTGTATTCATCACATGATCAAAGCTTGAAAAGTATATGAAAACACACAAGCTCCATTACTTTCAAAATATCTGCATGCTTTATAATTTATCCATTGCAAATGGAAGATAATGAAAAAAATCGAGGTTCAAGGCTCACTTCATAAGCTCCAATTGCCACTCATTTCAAAATACATGCGAAATAAATATTCACGATCCTAACAGTTTTAAGTAATTTTATGAACGGTTAGCTGAACGACCAAGTACCCGCAAAATATATATTAGGCCATATTTTACAGACAATATTACAAGGTTGAGCAGAAATTTAAGACTGAATGTTAATGGAAATTTTCATGTAGATTTTTAAGATACATACTAAGAGAATTTGGACATCGATACTGTCTTCAGAAGTCTTCGTGTAGAATAAAGTTGTTCAGAACGCCTAGAAAAAAAAAGTGTTTTAAAAATCTTTTCACATGCTCTGAAATCACCACCTTAAAAAAGTATATTAAAAAGTATATGATGTGGGCGGTTTCCACATATTCACCTTCATGCAAAAAACATTAAAAGTTTAAATCACCATAAAAACCAAGGAAGTTAACCTTTGTATTAAATGTCGAAAGAGCCGAGAATGTTCGTAGTTGGAAGACGCAAGTAATCTCAGTAATGTGATATCATTTCTTATCATGACAGCAATCTTTTGCAAACGTAAGCTGTTCCTCTTTATACATAATAATGAACAAGAAGAAAAAGCTAGCTGCCATCGCAACTCTTTCCGACATCTTGTCACAATAAACGCTATCAAATTTGGTACCGTAAGTGGAATTAAAGCCGGAAATCGTGATGAAAACGATTTCCTGAAAAGTATGAAAGGGATAAATGAATAAACGTATAAGTTTATTGCAGTTACCACCACACATTTAACAAAATTTTATGAAAAACTTTAATCAATATTTCTGATAGAAAATAATTACTAACTTCCCTGCAGGAAAAAACAAAACTGAAGGCAATGTGTCCATTTGAAACTGCCACGGTAGATCGTTTAACGAAACATCAATTCTAAAAAATACGTCATCTTTTTCGTAAAAACAACTCTGTTTAGAGATTATTTCGAAAACAACAATAGACGCAAAACAAAATAATCATTCCGTGCATATGAAAATAAATAATAAATCATACATGTAAAATTTTATTAATTTGAGAAACGGATAAAAGTAGTGGGCCACTGAATGGTAAATATGAATCACGGAAGCACTTGGTCCATGCCAATTTCCTCCAGAGAAAAATACCACAATATCCTCAGAAGAGTTCTGAAAAAGTATTCTACAGCTTCTTAAAATACAGTGTGCGGTGACGCGCACCTATATTTTTAAATTTCATTTCGAAATTTTGAAAATCAGATCTACCAAGTAAAAATTGCGAAATGAAAAACGGTTAGTTTTATGAAATAATGAAGAAGTCTAATATACTTACAATATCTGTTCTAAACGACTTTGCATTGGTACTCGGTAAAACTGACAAATTATCATATGCCACTTTTTCTGATCCTTTCCGTAAAGCCTGAGAAATCACATGCGGAACCAATGATGCACTGTGAAATGCGCGTAAAAAGTCGCGAAAATTATGTCTAAAAATCTTTTGAAGTGAACCAGTCAGCCAATTCTTTTAATGGGGCATTGATGCACAGATTTATTGGATATGAGAATTATAGAATTAATCAGTTACCTAGAAAACTCGGCTTGCATAAAAAAAGTTCTTTCAGTACTCGAATCCACAATCAATGCAACAGTCCGTCCACTGTATGGTCTCTTCAATCGCTTTAGTATATAATCACCATATCGGCTGTCAACACCGATAAACCTAAACCTTTGAGTGTACATTGAAAGCAAATTTAATGCACATCAGAATTACTGACAAGAACTAGCTTTTCAAAGATGTTATTAAACTGCATCTTTGAAATGTAAGTACTGATTGATCATTACACACATAAAGGAGGAAAAATACACATACATAATTGAATCTATGAATAAAATAAAATTAGGATAAAATTAGACAACAGAGGAGAAAAGAAATGATAACCCACCAACCGTAGCGAATTATTTTTATCACATGAAAGACCAGCGACTGATGTTGCATCAAACGGGTAGCAGTTAGATGGAGATAAACCAGAAATATGACGATAAAGACCTCGAGCAAGCCTGTATCTGGCACACTGTTCAAATGTGTTCTGTGATATATCCAGATTTTGATTTTTCGAAATCAAAAGTGCACAGCAATCACTCACCAACTGCTCTGAAAAAATATTCTTACAGGCAGTCCTTCCTTAGCGTTCATTATAAAGAAAGCAATATAAGTTACTATCATACATTGCATTTCTATATAGCTATTATTCACTAATAACAATCTGAGTGGAACAAACCTTCACTTAAAGTCGAAAGAACGGGAAAACAAGCAACATTATGAAACGGTGATGAGTAGGGATTATGAAAGAACAACGGAAATTGGCTGCAACTGCCATTTTTCGAGAAATTCACTTTTTCTTTGAAACGACACTGGAAACAGCGGGATATCAAAGAAGTTTTCACTGTCATACAGCACTTTCGGATCTGAAAAGATTTGAGTCAACTGATGTAATCCTCAAAATTAAGCAAATATATGCTAATGAAAATAAGATACCTCCACAGTATGAGCATTGATTCTCTGACATTTATGACTGCTCCTGGTAATTATTTGACCTCTTTCATTAGCTAGTGCATGGAGTTTGTTCGACCTAGATTTCATTTGCTTGGTTAAGTCTGTGCCACATGCATAATACTCCATAATGGTCTGAAAAAATATATTGTGGAGAAGAGCAAAGATAAATATCTCTCTAGCTACTACTACATCCTATTTCGATTCGAGTACAGTGATAACAAGATATCGATTTCAAAATTGGATTGATAAACAGAATACTCTCAACAATAACATACTTATGCACTATTTCTAACATCTTCTCCCTCTTGTTTTTTCCCATTTTTTAACTGAAAAAATACTCTAATTCATCAATCTTAGGCACAGAACAACAACACTTCATGTATTGAAGAAATGATATTCAGCAAATAGTAATATTTTTACAATTCGCAACAAAAATTTGCTTAAACTTTTTAAAGATCGCTAAATTTCAATTCACCTGCTTCACTACTGAAACTATCCAGCTGTGAGGGTAAAGTATTTGGCGATCCACAAATATCACAACTGTTGCACCATGCTGTAAAACTGACAGCAATTCTTCACTTTTGGCGATACCATTCATTTCTAAAACAAAAAATCTTTGATTAAAGAACTATGAAAAATTACCCAAGTCTAGATTAAAAATGTATCTATGAATCACTACCTGGACTAATCCAGTGAAGACCATTTGATTTGAGTACTTCGTTTTTAATCCACTCGAAAATTTTATAAGCAGTTATATTTGGTTCATTATAATTGTAAGTGCGATTCCACGATCTCAGTTGAATCCATGTTTTTGGTGACGAATTTACACTCATTGCTAGGCTGGAATTTGTCACAACGGCGAAACCAACTTTGTCCAGTAAATCTTCTGCAAATGTTCTAGTGATCTTACATGTGAACAAAATATATATGAATCTCCAATTTCAATACATCTCTTTCTGCAGACTAAGCACAAAAACACGAAAAATAATATGGATGTGAATTTGTTTTAATTCTTAACACAACTTTTATCCTTAAAGTAACAAGACTTAAAAAGGAATTGGGGACTGCTTTCAAAATTATTAAAAAGATATAATAATCATAATCATGAAAAAGAGACAAAATAGATCAAGTTGAGAGTCGAAAATTTGCAAGAGCGATTGTAAATCATTAGCTCTTAAAACCTAGAAATAATTTTCCTTGGTAACAAACGGAAACATACGATGCTGAAAAACAATTAGTGCCGCTTTGATGTACTGTTGAAGCTCATATGATACAGCAAACGCCATCTGCAAAAAATGAGTTCCCTTACTAATTTACTACAAAACCACCAGACAAAAGTCTAAATGAATTATATTGAAAATTTTGAAAAACTGACCTCCGCATGAAAAAATGCAATTACTGCATCATCAAATTCGTCAAAAAAGCTTCTGACAGCGAACGGAGTTATAAGCCGATGAACAGGGTCGCGCAAACGTGATATCCATCTAAATTAACAAGCACGTGAGTAGTTGTCCGGAATGAAAATGCAGTTAAATGGATGGTAAGTTATTATAAGGTTAAAATGAAAATTTGCAGTGAACGGAGATCCATATAGATTATGTACTTCACCTGTATATGTAGTCTGATGCTAATGAACCAGTATACATTAAACTCTGCTTTCCGATATAAGCAACAATGACTGGATATGTGTAAGTTTTGTGAGATTTTCTGCACTGTCCATGCGGGAAAAAACAGTTGACTGCTGCGAAAGATATCTGAACAAAACACCACGAATATATTTCCAAATAGTGATGAAGTTTAAACAATTCAAGTCAGATTATGCAACTTTCAAAATGCATACATTCCCACTCGCTAGAATCAGACGTTCAGTTCATTGACTTAATAAGTTATTAACTTACAGACAACTCTTCTTCCTAGTCAGTAGGTTTTGGGTGTTTGGCGAGATGTGGGGGGGGGGGGGGGAACAGTAACATGCAAAACTGCCATTGTGAAAACCTTTGTTGACTTTCTTACACTGAATTTCTAGAAAGGAAAACTCTAATAGCAGTGCTCAAGAGTTTGGTACCTTTAGAACTTTAGAGAAAAAATTATGAGTAAAGAAAAAACTAACATCGGAAGATGAGCTTAAACTTCTAGCAACATTTTCGAAGATTACACGTGTTCTGATGCATCGTCTGCTCCACGGTGCATAATACATAACGATAACAATTTCAGAGTTATATAACAAATTCTCTGGTTCTGCATTATTACCAGTATAATAGTCAACGAGATATTTCTTCGAAGTGGGTGGAAAAAATGGTCTCGGTGAAGCTGATTCTCGCTGACTCAACTGGCCATTCGAATTACTAAAAAATTTAGCAAAAAAAAATTAAAATGTTCGGTGAAGTTTCAACATCTTAATGAAAAAGGTTTAAGACATACCGAAAGACGTCAAAATTCAGTATAAGAATAGACAATACAAGCGATGCAATGAGCGAGCGCATATTCAAATTATCAATAAATTTTCGGCAAAATTTTCCTGCCCATTTGTCACTTCCCACATCTACAAATATCGCTAAACACTATCACTGTAGAATTTGTTTAAGAAAAAAAAGAATCCTAACAGGTAATCTCAGAGCTTCCAACGCTTATCCTTTCATTTCATAGCAAGATTAAAACAAAACACATTTCCCAAATACTGTTTACCTTCAGCAGTGCTTTCGTTCGTAACCAAATCACTGATGCATTCAGCACTGCCTGAAAAATTATGTTTACTGTTTCCATGTGTACATCCAATCATTAAAAATAATCTCGCCAAACTTTCAACAATTTGACAACCAAATTTTCATAAACCACGGCACAACCAAGGTAAGAATTTAAAATGCTGACCAATCAGCAATCATGACTGAGAGAATGATTTAAACAACTTAGAAAATGAGGAAAACGTATCACCTGGAGCAGAAATATATTCAGCAGCGGTGTACAGCATCGAAAGCCACATCCATCAATGGCTTAACCATTTCAACAACATTCATAAGATTCCTACAGTCATATAAAAGGTTAGTCTCATTTTGTTTAATAAAGCAATTTTGAACTCTGATAAAAAGATGACAGAAAATCAAGGATAATAAGTACTGCTCTAATCCTAATAGGCATAATCTATTTCAAGACTCATAGCGGTGATAGTCCTTATGTTATTAACGCGGACAATCAGATCCCTATTGCGCCAAATCACAAAGCTGCGCCAAAAAACAATTTATCCCTCACATCATGACCTGATTCGTAACACGGCCTCTAAATGCAATTGCCGTCTCCAAAGCACCTGTGAACAGTAGGATTACTAGGATTTCTTTCAGCTGAGCAAATTACCAACTGAACTGAAGGTTGTAAGACATATGTCGTTCTGTATTACAAATTGTTATCACTGTTTATATTCATTTGAATCTGCATCCAACTTGTGTTAAAGAATTTCGAAATTTCAACATTCATTTAAATTCTTCTGATCCTTCGTTTTACATAAAATGTAATCGATAACATTAATGAGAACTCTCGTGCTTCTGAGACACTCTTTGCATTGCAGTAACTCACTTCTAAAATGTTAGCAAAATTTTATTGGTATATATCGCAGATAGATGAGCTGCATATGTAACATTACAGTACTGATGAAAAGAAATATGCAATGACAGCAGAGACAATTTGTAGGATCACTGAATAGGTATACCACGTAGCAGCCAATGTACAATACGGAAATAGCACTTCACTGGAACGGCGTACCGTCTGAAAATGTTATCATTGCAAGAATGTAACAAACGTCCATCAAGTTTAGCAATTCTCACAATACAAATCCTATTCTATTTCTATAGATTCCACTAATAACATTCAATGTGCTGATGGATTAATGCCGATGAATTCGAATAGTCGGTAGTCACTTAACAAGCGAATGATCTAAGGATCTTCAAGTCTATTGCAGATAAGTTAATGCACAAGAAAAATTCAAATAATCACATGCACCGGATAGGCAAACAGTTCTGGTTTATTTACGATAGTCGGATTCATTATGGAATTTGAAAATGTCAGTATTTTACCGTAAGAACTGCGAGATATGCATGTCGACCACATCGACTTTCGATCGCTGGTCGGATACAATGAACATATTCTTGCAAACTGCTAAAAAGAAAAGATTTCTGAAACATACAAGCTAATGTGTGTTTAATTTCCGTTCTATAGCCTGCATTCTTTGTTAAAGAAAACTTCAAGATGAAAACCTGCAAGCGCTTAATAAATTTGGCACGAAATAAGAATCTATTTTCTGATAATAATCCATTTTTTGTTCAGATCTAACGGTATTGATGCATTCCATGTATGTAACGCTTGTTGTAATTTCTCGAATACAATACCAACTCGTGTAAAGAACTGCAAACATCGCGATCTTCTCATTTTCCAATTTAAATCATAACTCTTAAAATCTTCACTTTCCTGTGTTTTTTTTTCGTTTTATAAATAGTTCAAATATTATAATATTTGATGAATTGTTAAAATTTTAAACTAAAGTAATTCTGAAGAACACAAACACGGATATCCTTCACCGCACATATAACTCAATGAATTATCAGTTGTAGCATAGCGACTGCGAAATGGTTCTTGAGAATAGCACAGTTCCTTTACAGAATTACCACCAATGCATTCAATGTACAAATTATAAGCACTGAAAACATTTCCTCAATTAATAATATTTGTTAAAGAATGGTTAATTGAAGTAAAAAAAAATATATTGCACTGTTGTAAGGTTGTTGCGAAAATTATCAGAAATTAATTATTACAAATAATTTACTCGCAAATATTCAACAATTCATCTCGAGACTTCTGAAAAAAATTCCACATCGTAATTTTTTCAAGCAATCCAGCTGTCTGTTGAAATGCGTCTAACTTCGTCAACGTGTAAGCGCAAGAATTTATTCGTCGTTGATCATAAATGCTGCAGTCAGAAGAATGCTGAAAAAAAGTCTTTCAGTTAGAAAATAAAAATAAAGTATATCATTGTTTAAATAAAATTCAACTAAATAAAATTATCACAACTGAAATAAAAATATTGTCAGAAAAAAAGATAAAACTACTTACTAAAAAAAGAAATCATTTAACAAAACACAAGAACTATAAAAATTTACCACATCCTCATTATATCCATAACGGTTGTTATCATAAATGCCATTTCGACTGCTATTGGTGGGATCGTAGTACTGATTCCAGTTGTAGTTAGCATTGTATGGTGTGATATTACGATAATATCCAAGAGCGTTGGAGTCATATCCATTCTTACCTTTATCGTAATCACTTAATTATTGTAATGAATTGCTGATAATATCTCCCTTTGTAGTGCTATTATCTAATGCTACTTGTTGATAAGACGGTTATCAGTAAGGCAAGAAGAATCTTTCTATTAGAGAACTAAGATGATCTTTGCTACAGTTGTATATGATTTAACATTATTGTTTTATCATTTCTTCCACACAGCCGCTAGAATATCTATTTATTAGAAGTTAATCCTGCTAAATTTCACTATTATTTTGGCTAAAGTTTTCAATTGAAATTCCAATTATTAACTGATAACATGTTATTGTTCACTTCTAATATAATAAATTCGTACATAATAAAAGATAAAAAATATCATAAAATCCAATATAATAAAAGGTACTTCTATTAGTTGGATAAATAAATCTAAAGTGTCTCAAGTGAATCTTGAAAAACATTTCAGTCTTTGAAAGTTATCATGTTTAGTGATTCATATCTTAAATAACGGATATGTTCAGTTGCTAAGTGTACATTGAAAACTAATATTACAACAAAATGAATAATTTTTGGAATATTTTTTTTTCTTTCAACGATAAAATAAAAGATGTAAATTTAATATTAAATTATTTAAATATCTTATCAAAGAAGAAAAAAAGTGGATATATTTTGAAGAATAATGAAAATAAATATACCGAGCAAACAAAGTAAGATTTGGAGGAGAAGCATCACGAAGAAAGCAAATTGAGAAAATGAATAGAAATAAGAAAAATAAGTATAAACAAGCAAGAACGAGCGGACTTGTTTTCATCTGTAGCATTGCAAAGTTTACCGAAAGGATCAGAAAGAAACGGTAAGACTTAAAAGCTGGAAAAGTAACAGTGAGAGAACATGAGATGATTATTCAAATGGAATTTCCTATAATCATAACTAATAACAGTACAAATCAATTCCTCTCATTATACTCTAACCTATTTGTCATAATACACTTATATTTACATTATTAACCTGTTAATCGCTGATTTTTCTATCATTTCATTGAACTTAATATTAACATAAACAGAAGTGTGTGTCTATCTGTGTCTATGTGTGTGTTTGTGTGTTTTTTCTAATTGAAAAAAAAATAACTGAAGAAATCAATGCTTATAGTTATGCTTGTAAAATTAAATAAATGTAGAAGTAATAGAGAGATAACCATTTATTCCTAAAATAAAATAGAATTTCAACTATTTAAAAATTCCAAAAATTACTTCTCTATATCAGTTAAAAATGAATAATTTCTTTTAGATTGTAACCATATGATTTAATCAGTGGATACTGTGAAAGATATATTATGAAGAAAACGGATGACGCATTTCCGTGATTTTCATAAAGCTTTGGTATTGTGTAGTATTCTATTGTCTACAATTTACAACATAATCAAAATTCATGCACAAAGGAAATCTGTTAATTTAATTACAAGTTATTGCAACAGTCTGTAAGAGAATGCGCATTTAAACTGACAACAAAAAGTATTTAATTTTGCTTGTAAAACTTTTAAATTATATTTTATGGCGCTAATAAAATGTTGAGAGAGGGAAGAATTAGAATGGATAATGATGGCCAGAGAATTTTTAGTATGGAAAAACCGGCAAAATGACGAGAGATTCAATTCATATTGGTGTATGCATGTTTCAGATGGGAAATTTAAATTTTCAGCAGGAGAATATTTTTTAAGGATGTACGAATGACTCACTCAACTTGTAGTGAAAAGTATCGGCTTTCAGGAATGAGGAAGTCAGTGAAATAACTGGAATTCAATCATATCTTATTGTAAACAATGCGGCAGCGATAACAACAAGATTACAAATTATCGAACGAGTTGCATAACGTCGATTATGCTTTCTTAATTTACACACACACAATTTCCGTTACCAAAATACTAATTAACGTTGTTCACTTTTATCAAACACACACGTTACACTATTGGTTTTGCGTAATATTTAATTCTATAAACTTAGTGAAGATTTTGAAAATTTTCCAATTCAAAAATTGGTGCTCATCGTGTAACTGAACAACATAACGCGATCATTAACGAACGTAAGATAACACTGTAACTCAATCCATAACGCATGATTGTACAACAAAATTACTGCGCAACTGTGACTTTCTTGAATTTGGTATAAGCTACAAATAAAATTATATGGGCAAGAATGATTGAATCAACAAATGTGGTCGGATTGAGTGTTCGGATAAGACCATGTAGAGTTTGCAATTTGTTTTCCAGGTTGAAATTCTGGTTTTCCAATGTAAACTGCTTCTGAAATGATTTGTTTCGTTCAAGAGACTTTAAAATTCACCACCTAAAATAAACAGTGCACAAAACTGTATGCGAAATTACTTTAAGGACAAAGCCATTTTGTTGCAAATAATCGGACAATTTTGTATCACTACGAGTAATAAATGGTAGGTATTTTTGTTGAAAATCACGTCGCCAATAATCCTTTGGCCATTTATCTCTGTAACAAAATAAATATGAAATATAGAAAAAGTCTTTACTATGAAAAGAGATTCGATTACTATCAATACAACTTACGTCAAATTGATCATGGTGTAGTGATAAAGATAAAGATCTGCTCGGATAAAATTTGGAAGCTTCCTCTCAAATGGATACTTCTTCATTAGGTAGGTAACTGAAAAGTTTCTTTGCTAACCCTCATGAGATTGAAATTCATGGCATCTAACGAAATAAAAAAAAATATAACCCGCTGAAAACCATGACCTTCAATTACTTAATTGTGGTTTTTCAAATTAAAAGAAAAATTCTTTACCTTCTGAATTATTTCGTAACAAATGATAAGCAAGGGAAAGAAAGAATGCATTGTTATGATACGTTCCTAAAGCGGCAAACCACATTTGCCAGTCTAAACGCGGCTGATGCGGTACTGAAAAAGGAAATTGTCATTACCCGTCTGCCATATACAGCATACTGTAAATTATAATTCATTATCAAAATCACATCCGAAATCTTCCATACTAAGATTGATGCTCAATATCGAACTTTCAGAAAGGTATTTCAAAAATATTTCACCTTTTTCTCAAACAGAAAACAGTAGTTGATCTCAAGAGCAAAGAAATGCATTACTAAAGAAGTTCTGATCATAATATATAATCTCTCACATACGAAGCGCGGTCTTTCATTGAGTTTTCCAGGCTTTGAATGGAACTCAAACATAGTCCAAGATCCATTCAGTTCATAAGAACCTTCTATGATTATTTCCGGTCGGCCATGTAAACCAGTCATCCTACAACTTCATTTAATCCAGAGATAGCTAAACGAAAGATGATATGTTTTTGTTACTAAAAATCGGAAAACATCTTACCTTCTGAATAACCCATATGAATGAGTCAGTTCGTAGGGCTCCAAATAACGATGCACATACTTCATCATCGTAGGAATTTGTGCATTTGCTCGATTACTTATGACAACAAATGATACCTGAATCTCCAAGACAATGAAATAAGTATACTAGTAAACTAATGCTAAAAGTAACTTAAGATTTAAAACTCCCCAGACCTTTAAAAAAGAGTCTAAAAATACAACTATTTTTAGAACCTCAAAATCTAGAACTTCCGGTAAATTTTTGAAGGGAAAGACATTCAGGTTATCAACAATAGAAATTTAACTGTGCCAAATACTTCACTGAGATCTAGCAAAAACTTTCAAGAAAATTACACTTCTAACACACACCCTACTGAAATTATTTAGGTAGGAAAAAATTGGAAACATACTGTACTGATTGAAAAGAAGAAAGTTGCAACGATAATTACATAAACCAGATGGAGTAATGAAGACAATTTTGATTTAGGAATTTCAGTGAAGTACCTGAGATATAAGAAATTTAGAAATTATTATCAGTTTATGTAATTATTTGTGTATTTAACGTCAGAATTCAACATAATTTACCTTACTACTGCAGTAATTATTTCAGCGATGAAGCCAATACCTCCAATATACAATAACCAAACAGTCGACTCTTCAACAAATTCATCAAACTGTTGCGTAGTGAATGCTGAAAATTTCAAGACAGTTTATATTACATTATTTTAGCCGATGAGTCAATCATAATCTAACGAAATTGAAGAAATTTATCCAAAAAGTAAAGAATAAAAAAGGACCCACCAATTGATGACGTTATTTTAAAACCATCAATACCAACATTAAAATAATGGATAAAAAAACATAAACTTGACATTATCAAAACAGCTGATATCAGTGTTCCCAAATGTGTTAACAGACGCTCAAATGGTGGATATATACCCTTCGTAGCTAAAAATCGAAAACAAGTAGTACATCAATTTCAGTTAAAGTAACGTACATTCTTCTGTTATCCAGTCATACCATTCAATTCAGATCACAATGACTTAAATTATCTAGTTCAGATATTTAAACTTCGGATCGCACTTTAAAAAGCATTATAATGTAAAAATATGCCAGTTCAGAGCAGCTACATCTCATAAACTTCACGCCGGGCAAGCATGAAAGAAATCGAATACTTACAAAATTTGAATTCGTCTGAATCCACTAATATTGCTACACATTCGATTGATATAAGAAAGTTGAAGAAGTTGTAATTACCCGTTGCCATAATCAAACCCATAAGTAAAATCTTTAAAGTAAATGAATTTTTAGTGAAAAACTAACTAAACAAGTGGCAGAAAAATTTTTTACGAAAAAAAACCTGAAGACCGAATGAAAAATATCGTGCATGTTTGAATGGTAATAAAAACAAAGGTGGTAAAATAATTTCAATATAGAGTGTGAGAGCGGCTGACAAATGTTTGAACCATTTTGGAAGCATATGAACGTAGTACGAAATCCATGTGGGCACGCACTGACTTTCGAAATGAACATCTAGTGCTGTAAAATGTTGACTTATTTGATGAACTTATCATAACTCTTACAATGAATTTCTGCTAACTTTTAAGCTTTCATAAAACATACCTGCAAGATCCCACCAAAGAGGACAATGGCTAGTGAGTTTGACCACACCTGATGCGTACATAAGCCGAAACGCTAACCATCGCATCAGATACAACGAGATATTATCTGCTGATGAAGATCCGACAAGTGGTAACGGAGCTATGAGAATGCATAATGCTCCAGACTCAATAAGAAGACTGTCCCATTGAAAGTGAAGAAATACATCGCCAACCTATAGAATTCACATTGCATTTCCATTCTTCAACGATTCATCGTTGAAGCAACTCAAATACTGTAAATTTTAAGTGACGTAAACTCTCATTCATAGATAATAAATCATTTATGAAAATAACATATGCGATTACACATTGGTTCAATTTAAGTCTAAATATCAACCTGAATTGCAGTAGAATAGACGGCAAACAGAACAAGATATGTAATAGTATTACGCACAAAGTCGAATATTATGGAGAGAGAAGCAATAGCTATTCCAAACAAAATAACAACTTGTAAGGCATAGGATGGTGCTATGCAGAAAAAGTTTATTACAATTGGCAAAATATTCACTCCATTTTGATATGACCGACATGATGATTTGTCTAAAAAGCATATATTATTTTTAAATTTTTTCTTTCTTAGGCTTATTTGAACTTAGCATAGTTCAGGTGAAAATATCCATACTCTTCAAATCCAATCCCGAATAGGTGGCAAACGATAGGTGGTAAACGTATTTTGACGATTAGCAAGAATGGAAAAATAAAAAATGCAGTCATTTGGAGATCCTTCAGATAAAACAATATTTTTTTAAATTTTAAGTCCAATTTATTTTATAGTAACAAATGTGGAAACATTGGTTGAAAGATGGAAAAGAGTATTAATTAACTTAATGAATAAATCTCATCTCTATTTGTTTTTGCATCATTTTTATGCTATGAAATATACAGAAGTGGTAGAATTATAATGAATTTTCAGAAATATCCTAGAATGAAATTTCTGAGAAATAAAACCACCGTTTCCTCCTAAGGAAGTTCACAATTTACAATGTAAAAATAACCCACCACAAGAAAGTTTTGATGCCACTGGGATTAGTCCTTTTTCTCCATAAAGCCCTGGAAAATTTTACAAAACAATCGTAAAATACAAAAAAAGAAGTCCCTTAATAACTTTTTCATTGGGAAACTGAAAAAATTAAAAATTCTGAAAAGTCTAGTTAATAATTTCTGAAAAAGCAATGAACTTTGAGTTCAAAAATTAATTCACCAGAAATTACATAAACTATATACCCGGTATCTGCCAGTAGAGAGAGGCTAGAGCAGCCAAATAAATAAACGAATGACCAATCAATAGTATATCTTTCACTATTTTAGTCTTCATTTTCGTATTTTCAACTTTTACACTTAAAATAAGTGAGAAGACGGCAACAAATAAT